>AYEL01090326.1:0-32398 GCA_000484575.1 Olivierus martensii | reverse complement strand
TCACCATCAGCAGCAATGATCTGTCTCCAGTGCTTGGGCAGACAGACTATGAATCCCAGAATGATAGAACTCAGCAGAATGTGAACCAAAGAAATTGTCTAGTGCAGGGGTGGCGAACCTTTTTCTGCTGGCGTGCCAAAAATTTAAAAAGTTATATTTCTTAATATACTAACGTGCCAGATAATTTGTTATAGGAATATATATATATACTGAATGGACCTCAAAATTAATGTTTTCGGCAGACATTATGCCTAAATTTGAATGAATTAAATGTTAAATTACAATGTATCAATAAGACTATCATTGGCATATTTGATCTAATTCAGGCATTTGAAACAAAATTTCAAATATTATATCGAGTAATCGCTTCCAAAAGCTTCAAATATTTTCCAAATTTGAAAAAATTATTCACAGGTTTGAACTTTCATGAAAAACCGGATGGAGCTAAACTGACTACAGAATTTTCAAAAGTTATTAACTGTATAATCAGTGAGTTTCAATCAAGATTCACTCACAAGTCAATTTATCAATAGATAATTTGCAGAAACTACAAAATTTATCGTGTATCTTGATAAATTCAGGTTATCTGCACCTATTGTAACAACATTTGACTGGTTAAAGTTGGACGAACTTGAAATGCAATTAACAGATTTTCAGTCGAGTTACATAAGGAAGCAAAAATGATTAAGTCAACTAACACCACAACGGCATATGCACAATTGCAAGTAGAATAAAAGTGACTAAGAGTTATATGGTCACAACGCAAATTTTTTGCGCAGCGAAAATTTGGAAAATATAAAATTCTAGCTTAACGTTCTATGTATGTATATATAAATATAAATATGTGCCACGTGCCAGCAAAATTGTTCTGCGTGCCATTCCTGGCACGCGTGCCGTAGGTTCGCCACCACGGTCATATCACATTTATAATTAATATATAAATAAATCAACAATTTTTTGTGCACTTTGACTTATGCAACATTTTGGTAATTAAATAATGCCATAATAAAAATCTTCTATTTTTGAGTGTTAAAATAGTAATGTATTTTTAATAAGGTTATGATCTCTACTGCAACAATTTTTAGCTTTACTATTAATATTTGATTGTCAATAGTAGTATTATAAACCTTACAGTTATTTAATATTTGGAAATCCTAATTATAATAATTTTTTTGCTAAGATTAGTACTATCCCTAAATTACTAATCAAAAATTACTAATTCTTAGTTTAAATTATAATTTTGATTAAAAATGGTACCATTTATGATTTAATAATTAAACAATAATTTTTAAGTAATTTATTTAATCCTTTGAGTGCTGAACATATTAATTTTCACCTATTATTGCATGCCAATCAGTAATTAAAATTAAGCCTAATTAGCATACAAAAAATTAAAATTATGATGTCTTGCTTAATTTTTGAAAAAATTTTTTGAAATTTTTAAATTTTATATATTTCTCTCTCTCTTTCTAACAATTTAGTATTATTTTTCACAACTTTTTGTTCTGTATATGAGAACAGAAAACAGTTTTTTTTTATGAAATCTTAGCTATCCAATGAAACATTGATATTTTTAGATAGTCATGTCTTCTCTGAACCAAACAAGCCATGAATGAAGACATTTAGATGAAATTTTCAGAAATTATTTATAAAAAACCTGAGTTATGCAACATTTGTTGAATAAAGTTGTCATATAATTGTTAAAGAATTACATAAATTCAATTAAATATTGTGTTTTTATTAACATTTCATATTTATTAACTTGTCTTTACATTATTTGTGTAGTTTTTAGCAGTATTTTTTATAAGTTTTTTAATTTATATGAAAAAAATCCTAGTATATAAAAAAGTGATCTCATCTTATACATAAACAGTTATAATAATCTTTATGTTTTTCTGATTGGATCACAAATGGTTTATTGTAAAAACCCACCCAATACCACATGCCATGGAGTAAAGTAAACTTGACTCCAATTTCCAAGGAAGTGAGTAGCTGTTATAAAGTAATTAAAGTGCCATGTCCATTTAAATGGCTGTAGGATGTTCATGTTTTGTTTTTTGTGATTTTCTCCTAAATTTCAGTGAAATTGAAACAAAAAGTGAATAATTAAGATATATTTTAGTTTATTTTAATAAAAATAAACAATACTTTCCTATTATCTGTAATATCTTTTCAATTTTCAGCATTTTATTGCTCATTGTATAAAAAATTCAATTTTTATTTAGAACTTCAAAAATATCATATTACTCATTCCAAAATTGGAATAACTCTGATATATTAGACTAAAAAATCAATAAAACAGGATAAAAAAAATTCAAATTCTATTGAGCAGTTCAATTAAAAATAATGTTTACACAATTTAAAAAATATTTCAGCAACTGAAAAAATTTAGGAATTACCAGCAAAAGTGGATATTTTCATGTAATCAACAGGAAAAAACTTGCAATGCCTGGATTAATGAAATCAGGATTAAATTTTTTTAACCATTTTTTATTGTTTTTTTATCACTTTGTTTTGACGTGTAATGCCCCTGGCGCCACTCGTAGAGGGGCGCCAAATTCTTATTACGAGTATATTCTATATATACTATATGTTTTTTTGGGGGGCGCCAAAAAGGTATCGTGCCTCGGGCGCCAGTTATACTCACTACGCCACTAAAAATTATGTTCGTAACTACAGAAGATCCTGTATTTATATAATTTCTATCTGGTCCAAAAACAAAATGAGAAACATTACTGATCAGTTTTTATTGAAACGAATGCAGTTTTAATCTTGTTAATTGAGATTTGGAAATTAAAATAATTTGCCCTATTAAATACATTAGAAATTAGACTGATACCGAACTGTTTAGAATATAAATTGTATTATTATGCTCATATTTCTGTAAAAAAATAATATCCAAGAATTCCAAGGAGTGATGTGAAGTTATAGGGGAAAATTGTCTAAAATGATCCCCTTAGGCAAAACTCGAAAAATTTCAAAAAAAGTCGTTATTGGATTAAATTTTTTATATATTTTGGAAGATTAATCTTCCGAGTTTAAAATATCTTAACCACTTCAAGGATTATTCATTCGAAATAAGAGAAAAAAATCAAAATTCGAGTCCTATGGCAATGGATCGTTTTGCACACCCCTCTGTCAGAAATTATCCCATACAAATCATTTTGCCATAGATAATTATAATTAATTAATAATTGCATTATTTATTAATTGTAAATATAACAATAGGTAAAAACTTCGTAAGGTATTATTCTATGTATATGTATGTAAAAGCAACATCAGTTAAGTAAATTTTGCTACCTTCGATCGTAGACATTGATTTTCATTTAGTCGAAATGATACGTTCCAAAATACAGTGATTTAACCTATCTAGGACATAATCGCCATCTTGTTTGTATTTGTACAAGCTTTGCTGGTTTGTCAACAAGCTTCAAGGTTAATATACCGGGGTGATTTTGAGCACCCGTACCACCCTTTTTTCTCGGAAACGCGATGAGATAGGAAGTAGGAAAAAAATTTTGATTACCAAAGTATACCTGAAGAATCGAATGGCATGATAAAAATTTTGTGGGCCCATCGGAAGTAGGGGCACAAGGGGTCAACTATGAAATCTCCAATGGAAACCAATGCCGATTTTGGCATAATTGGATAGAACCGTGAAAAACCAACAACTTTTGAAAGTTTTTTAAAATCACGGATTGTGAGATATCACAAAGAAAAGATGCCGCCGTATGTATCGCCGATGGAGCTATTCAAGCAGTAAGAAGAATAAAAGTCAGACAGAAAGTATTTGTGTACATTGCCAAACATTATTGAAAGCAGCAAAGAGCAATAATATGAAGATTCAAGGCGAATTCTGGTACTCGGTAGTAGCACTCAGCAGCAAAGAGCAGTAATATGAAGATTCAAGGCGAATTCTGGTACTCAGTAGTAGCACTCGATCCGCAGGTATGATAAGTTCGCCATCACATTTCAGCATGGAGCCATACTCAAGAACAAGGGTTTCTGGACTTGTTTCACCCATTTATGAGTGCCATGGATGTATACAGATGCCCTATGTCAGATTCTTCCTTTCATTATTGCTTGAATAGCCCCATCGGCGGTACATGAGGCAGCATCTTTTTTCTTGTGATATCTCACAATCCATGATATTATCATTTAAAAAATTTTCAAAACAAAAGTTTTGTTTTTCACAGTTCTATCCAATTATGCCAAAATCGGCATTGGTTTCCATTGGAGATTTCAAAGTTGACCCCTTGTGCCCATATTTCCGATGGGCCCACGAAATTTTTATCATGCCCATTCGATTCTTCAGGTATACTTTGGTAATCAAAATTTTCCCCTACTTCCTATCTGATCGCGTTTTCGAGAAAAAAAATGTGGTACGGGTGCTCAAAATCATCCGGTATATGCGAGAATTCTGATAAACATACAGGAATTTTGGAAAGTAGTACGAGATGCGAGCTTACGTCTATCTCGTACCTGATATTTACGATTATTTTCAGAATTCCTTTAAGAATAAAAATCAAAAATTTTTCTTCAACCAAAAAGTAGTCTATCCTTTTGTATACTTAGTTTTTCCTTCTGTTTCTAATCAATGGGAAATGAGTATAGTCTTAAGTCTATTCAAGTAAAAACGTGGTGGACATATTTAAGCTTTATTTAAGAGTAATAAATAATAAGAAAAGTTAAAGTACTTTAACTTTTAGCGCTAACCATTTCAAACAATTAACAGCTAATTGTGGAGTGTATCTTTCACAATTGGAATGACTTGCAGTGTTTTTAAATAAACGCAGTCTAGAAAAACTTTACAAAATTTACATCACAGTATTTTAAATTTTCAATTTTTAAAATTTATCAATGTAATATAAATATATTTATTACATTATTATAATAAGTAATTTTGTAATAAAATAATGTAAACGTAATATAGGTTTTCAACTAAACTCAATTTATTTTCATTAAGCCTATACAAGTACTGTATATAGCGACCGTGTCTTAAACACACAAAGAACATTATCAGAAAAATGTTGATTTGCTGATGGCAGATTAACGATTTCTTGGAAAAATTAATCAAGTTTTTTCATTTTAATAAATTAATAATTTGAATAATAAAAATAACAATAGCAGTAATATATCCGAATTTGCAGGATTAGATTTCAGCTGAAATCAGCATTGAAGGAATTGATTTATTATCCGATTTCAAATAATATTTAAAATAATGAAAAATTAACAGCATGAATTTCGATCTCACAGAGCACGGGTTTTTTTTTTTGCGAAATAATTTTGGTCACATGACCTAGTATAAATAAATGCTAAAAGGAAGCCCGAAAGCGGAACGGATGAGTGAATATGGGGAAAAGATCTTCGGTACCGGAGAACGCCGCCATCTTGAACTTAGTCGGAACGAGCAAGAACGCGACGTGGCGAGGCGAATGGGTCACGTGACGAAATTTTCTTTGCTACGGTCAAGCAGGCAAAAACGAGTGGTGGATGAATTTCCTTCATTTGTCGCGGATGATATATCGAAGCAGAGAATAGCAGGAAGATCCACTATTCTTAGATTTTATAATTCACTTAGGACAGAGGATCTATCCGATTCCCAGCTTGGAAAAAACTTTGAAAATTGACAATCCTAGAAATAATAACAATGATGTAAAAACAAAAAGTTAAATACATATTAAACTTATAAACTACTTCTACTAAATTGAAATAAATTACTTTTTTATCAAGCACTTTTCGCAGTTTAGAATATCTTTTATCGAAGTTTTAACTAACCTTTTCCGACTTAAACTCATCTTCAGGTTAACATCGGAAGATGACTGTAAATCGAAAACGTTAATTACAAGTTGAATAAAAGATATTGTAAACTGCGAAAAGTGTTTGATAAAAAAGTATTTTAATATGTACAATTTAAGCACTCATACTTTTGAATGGCTTGCTTTAATCAGAAGTAGTTTCATTGACATCCAGCGACATAGATGGTGGATGGAATAAAAAAAGCATTAGGACCCGCTTCTGCAAGGTCTCTCGATGTTTGTTAAATTAAAATAATTAAAAATGATAAATAAATTTTTAAATACACAAAGTTTTTAGGGCTTGGAGAATTAAGTCCTCCGAAGTGAGTGAGTGTATTTAACTGCATAGTTGTAGGTAATCAAATATCAAATTGAGGGAACGTGATCTTTAGAAGAGAGTAGATTGCTTAATAACTTAGTATAGAAAAGTAGCTCGCATAGTAAAAAAGGCTGAATACCTCTAGTATATACAGTCGAAGGTATATATATATATATACCCCGGTTATAAGGGAATCGATCGGACCTACACTTTTTTGTCCCTTATAAGCGATGTCCCTAATATTCGAATGCGCAACAAATGGTGCGTCGTTGGGTGGGCAAAGTAAACAACATAAAAAAGCATTAGGACCCGCTTCTGCAAGGTCTCTCGATGAAATGTCGAAGGAGGCGGGATGTTGCTGGCTAATAGAAGTCTAAATTAAGTAAAAAAAAACAGTAAATACAGTAAAACTTCGATCTAACGTTTTCCAAGGGGACGGCGAAAAAAAGTTAGATTGAGGAAAACGGCAAAATAAAAATGACGTACATATATAATTAACGCGGACCTGCAAAATTTTGCAATGTGGAGAGACCACTAGTGAAATTTACAATCAAAAAAGTAGAAAATGTGCAGGCCTTGAGCGCACGTATTGTGATTTTCAAACAGGCAAATACAGTATATTCGAAATAAAATAAAATTACTGTGTATGCATATAAATGAGCGGAAATCTTGTCATTTAATCTCATAAACTTGGAGTATAACTCTAAAACGTCTACGAACTTACAGTAAAACTTCGATCTAACGTTCTCCAAGGGGACGGCGAAAAAACGTTAGATCGGGAAACGGCAAAATAAAAATGGCGTACATATATAGGTAACGCGGACCTGCAAAATTTTGCAATGTGAACAGACAGAGAAATTTACAACCAAAAAAGTAGAAAATGTGCAGGCCTTGAGCGCACGTATTGTGATTTTCAAACTGGCAAATATATTCGAAATAAGATAAAATTACTGTGTATAGTAACTACATTTTATAAAACGTTTATTGAACTGAACATCGGAATACAGTGCTTTGTACTTAAGTACACTATGTGACTTACATAGAACGTGTGAGAGAATGGGATGTAATAATAATTCTGTCAAACGTTACATCGAACATTATTTACCTGAGTTTGGTGATATAGTGACCAGAAAATTTGAACGTTAGACAGAGGATAACGTTAGATCGAAACATTTTAATGTTATTTTCCCCTATTTTTTGCCGGGACTGGAGAAAAAGAATGTTAGATCGAGGAAAACGTTAGATCGAAGTTTTACTGTATAATAATTGAATTGCGATGTTTAAATTGATAAGGGATATGGGGATTCAAATCGAACAATGTATGTTCTTCCACAAGACTGCAGTTGTTCGGCACTTAGAATAAAAAAATTTACAGATCACCCACATTAAAAGATACGAAATGCAATAAAACAGAAATACTTACGTGTCAGTATATGTCCTGTTTAGTTTCAAGATAGTAAACAGCAAAGATGGCAAATGTGTGACCGGATGTTATTTGGTCATGATTGTACTTCCGTGTTCTTAAGAATGTTTCATCAACTCGAACCTGGAAAGAAAAATTCATAAAAATAAAAATGAAATAAACATAATAGGATAAAAAGTAGATACAAACCTCTACATGGGGTCCTGGACTCCAATTTGTTAATTCACAACAGTACAAGTAATTATTTAGCACAGTGTTCTAACAGACGCAGGCATGATCTGTCGCCGTGGTCATGTCCAGGTCCACTACCCAATAAAACAAAAAGGTTAAAACATGAAGATTAGAAAAGAAACATTATACGAAAAATTGAGCAAGCGGAGAAGGAATACATACCTTGTAAATGGGGAAGTGGACACATTCAAACCAGGTGTCATTAGTTAGCTAAACGATGGCAGAACACAGATATTTCCTAATAGATTTGCAAAAAAACCTTGAAGTTTGATAGTCATACGCCAAAAGTTTTCGCAGTGGCAAACTCGAAAACTTTCGGATCTCAAACCCGAATTTCGCACGAGCGCATAGTGGTCATTTTTGCAAATCTGGACGAGCGAAATTATTTTATTTGAAGAATCATAAAATGAATGCTTGGAAAACTTTACGAAAGGATAGAAGACTAATTTAAAAGAATAATTTGTACATGTTTAGGGATATATTGCTGAAGAATAACTGAAATAAAATCAAAACTGAATTTTACAAAGCATTACTCATATATTTGCTTTTGATATTTGTTTGAAGGTATAAATAAATAAATATTTATTCTTCTGATAGTACTACCGCTATCAGCGATGTGTTCAAGTACTTCATTTTGAACGAAAAGAAGTCTTCGGACTGTACGTTCCACTAACGACTGGAGTTTAACTTCGACTGAATTTCACTTAATTGTTACGTCTTTCCTATGTCCTGGTTGGATAACATTCCATTTGACAAGCAACAATTCATTATAGTTTGGGTAATTGTTTACATCATGAGATTTACTCATTTGTTGTACAGGAATGTATTATTTTTTGGTCAGTGTTGTGTTTATATACAAAGCAAGAGCTGTTTCAGCTGTAATTTTTGTGGATTGTTGCTGTAAAGTAACACAGGTTTTTTTTATTTCTGAGGCTCTTTTAGAAGAAAAACTAAATACTCACTTAACTATATAAGCTGCATCTCTTTTTCAACTTCGTGTAACACTCGTTCTTGACGCAAATATCAGTTCATATTTTGTAAACATTTGTAGGAGCGGACGAACTTTCCTCTGTTTGACCGTATCACTGCAGCTTGCGAATGATTTTTCTGATCTTCCAGATGGTGATGGAGTTTCTTTGAATTGAATTCCCTCGAAAAAAATCTTCTGGCCCAGCCATTTCTCATTAATTAACTGCAAAATTTTTAATCTTTTTTTTTTTTAATTAAATAGGCCTATTTAGTATCCTCCTTATACTCCGAGCAATCACTTCTTTGCATGAAAAAGTTCAAAATTGCGTCAATTTTCATATTAATGTTTGATTCATCACGCCAAATGATAAATAGTGCTTCTCGTTGAACTCTGCATATCAAACTTAAAAATGACATCAAAATCTAAAGTTGCAAATAGTTGCAGCTAAATTTAATACAAAACAATTATTAAGAAGTTATTTAATAACTTCACGCAATTAACTCGACCAGTCCATGCCAATCCCGAGTTTTAAGCAAAATCATAAAAGAAATATGAATTTTTTAAACTAATATTTTTAAAATCATGAAACTTTATCCATATGCCAATAATAACATTTTTTTTTACACTGTAAATTGTTTGCTTACTTATATTTATATGATCCATAGCAAGAACAGAAAAAATATTAATAGTCAAAATAAAATTACTTATTAAAGCGAAGGAGACAACGATTCGCTATGAGTGCAAGAATATCTAGACCCGCAGAAACGTGTTCTTTACAGCCCTATCAACTACTCCCCATTTACTGTTTAAATTAAATATTTTTAGATTTTATACTCCCACGTATTAACGCTTATTTTTATACAACTAAAAAGTTTAAAACGTCTAGTCGGATTTTTGACTTTCGCTCACCCAGATCGACAAAAGTGACCACTGTGGAGCGTCTCTCTCAATGTAAGTTAAGCCTAAAGATAAAAATAAATGACGGGTTTATGAGACATAAAATAAGAACTTGGCACGCATAAAGGAATTGAGAAAATGGGGAAAATACACAATGAGAATGTTCATACCTTCACAATAACTAAATTTCTGTATGTACTTGCACGAATCTGGACTAGGGACCAGACCAACTCTGAAGCAAAGTCGGCGTTTTGTTCTTCGTCATTATTGCGAAGAAAAACGATGAATATAATAAAGCAATAAGCCATTAAAAAAAAGTCAAGAAAAATAAGTGCAAAAGTTATTGTAATTAAAATTCAACACTAACACGGAAAGTGCTGTTACTATATTGTATTGTCATACAAGCAGTGGTGCTTTTACTATATTTGTATTACTATACAAATAATGGCGTTAGTCAGCCGGGTCGCACCGGTTCTATAGAACCGATTGTTAATTTTTGTTCTCTAAATCTGTACAAAAAATTGTTGCAGGTCCTTCTGTCTGAGGAAAGGACACCATTTGTCAAGTGAAAGAAGTTCCATCTATACCTTGCAATAATCAAAAAATGATCTGGAAATTATAAGAATAAATCGGTAATCGTTGTGTTTTTTGTGTTTTATTTGTGCTATTGTCGTTATTTATGTTCTTTAATTTATATAATTTTGTTCTATCTTCTACAATTCTTAATTAAACGTAAATAAAAATATTTTGCAAATTTCTTCGAGACCCCCCCGACATCAAATTTAAGCGAACCGGTTGTTAAATATCGCCACTGGATGCTGCGAACGAATAGAATATTTAAGATAAATTCTGTTGTTATAAAAAAATTGCTTAACATTATTACGACGTATAATTTTTAAATGTTATTCTAGTAGAGAAAATAACCGATTGTGTCGATTTTTAAATGTTTTCCTTGGCTTTTTTTTTTCCTCTGTTACATTAATGGCAAGTTAACTTAATAATAACAGCAAAAAAAAAAAAATGTTGTTACTCAAATTATTTTTTAAAGATCTTATCGGACGAATTTTAATAATGTTATAATTTAGATTAAGAGTTTAATTAGGATTATTCTGCTATGATAACGCCATTTTATAATATTTAAATCGGTCGAAGAAAAACTGAGCATTTAACAAAACCAATTTTTTTTTGTTTTTTTTCCTCCGCACAGAAATTTATGTAAATAAGAATAATTCGTTCGTTCATCTTTCACAATTACTATAAAATCGGTTATTTCGATATTTAAACGATATATGATTTATTTAACAGTATAATTTCGGGGGAAAAAAAATAATACACAAAAAAAATCGCTTCGGGTTATCCAATTAAGTTGTAGGGTTTACGTTTGCATGCTTATTTTTCTCGATATTTTAGTTACTGAATCGTATGCACGTTTCTTATTTACTATGACTGATCAAGGGTGAAAGATAATTGCAAACACGGATTTCTTCTTTTGGAAACAAAAAAAAAACAATACTAATAATTAATTCGGTCTTTACACTAATTATAAATAAATACAGCTATTTTTAATGTAAAAAAATAATAATAATAAACACACAAAGTATCGATAAATTGCCCAAACTGATGGTGCGCAACTAATGTACTCTATGAGAGAAATGCATAGCTCACCAGCCACGCTAGACTGCAATATCGCATCGAAACGAGCGCGATGTGGCGAAACAGCGCTAAGCGAAACCCGTGCTAAGCCGGGGTTATCTCTCTCGACATTAATCACAAAATTGTATGTTCGTTAGTTATTCCACCGTATCGATCATAGAAATTTGAAAATAATCTGTTATCGCATCGAAACGAGCGCGATGTGGCGAAACAGCGCTAAGCGAAACCCGTGCTAAGCTGGGGTTATCTCTCTCGACATTAATCACAAAATTGTATGTTGGTTAGTTATTCCACTTGTATCGATCATAGAAATTTGAAAATAATCTCTCCCATTCTTTAATAGGAAGCATCATCTTTAACATTCGAGAATATTACTTTCGTAACTCGACAATTGTTTGTATCTAGTGTTCCAAAATACTATATTAAGTAAAAAAATATCGCAAATCCATTCTTATGAGAGAACAATTTGTTTGGCTTTATGAGAAATTTAAAAACCTTTCGTAACTCGACAATTGTTTGTATCTAGTGTTCCAAAATACTATATTAAGTAAAAAATATCGCAAATCCATTCTTATGAGAGAACAATTTGTTTGGCCTTATGAGAAATTTAAAAACAAAAAAAAAATAAAATCCGTAATGTTACCGGAGTAACAAATTTGAATGCAATTTCTGCAACCGTTTCGTCTATTGAAATACGGCAAACGGATCTTGTATAAAAGCAAACTATTAGGGTAACAACTGAGACATATAATAATTCGCGTTACTAAAGGCAATGATGACATAAGAGTGCTTTAACAATAAATGCAAGCATACACGAGACGAAATCTAATTGGTGAAGGACAACAACAAACATACACTAAGCGGCTTACCATTATAGCAATGATAGGAAAGCGTTGCTTCGGAGCTTAACATTAAAATGAGCCTTATTCTAGAACAAAAGAAGAAGAAAAAAAGAGGAAAAAAGAAATGATCTAGTATCGCTTTATATTCCTTTTTTTTACGGTTTGTTATTTATTCACCTCCTTTTGAATCTTTCATGTAAGAATAACATATCTGGACGAAAAGTCATACGTTTTTAAACAATATTTTTTTTTTTTTCTTTTTCCTTTTTTTTCCTTTTTATCTTTTTCTCCTTCCCTCCCCTAATATCATTGGCGTTGACGAATTTCTTAACTAGAAGCGCCGCTGACTCTCTCCTGATTACAAATTACCACATCGTTCAAAACTAGAGTCTTCAAAACGTCAATACCTTCCATTCCCATTCCCGGCTCCTACGTATAATGCCTGGAATGACGTACACACTCCCGTAATTACGTCACGTGATGTGCAAGATGCAGAAGTAGAAAATTCGTCATTTCGCAATACAAGAAGTAAAAATTGGAATGAGGAAATGATGGTCCAATCACGGGAGGTAAACATTGAAGTAGGTTAAAAAAGAAAAAAACTTTTTTTTTTTTTTTTGGAGGAATAGAGTATAGGAAAAGAGTAAAGCTGTTATTTTCGTGTGAGGGAAGCCCATTTCTTCTACCTACAGCACATTTCCTGTCAACTACACGCACTTGAGTTTTGTTTTCTTCTTATGAGTTCAACACGGAGAATCTTCCCTAGGGTTTGGGCCACCATCAAGAAGTAAAGAAAACCATGCAAACCCTACCGGTTCCTTAGAGGATGTGCAGCTAAAAGATGAAAGTGTATACCGTTTTGGAGACTACTTACAATTCTGAATGTATAAAATGTTCCTTGTTAACGGTTGGATAAAGAACCAGAAATAAGATTCCGGAGTCGACCGCATTTGGTGGCAAGTCATGGATCATTTAATATTGAAGATGAGCTTCGTCAACTTTTAGGCGTCATTTCCCATTAAGGTTGACTTGTTTTTTTTTTTTAAGTTATAGATTCCACATTTAGAGCGAAAAGTTTTGTTTTTTTTTTCCCCTTTCCTTTAAAGATGACGTACAAAATATTTATTATGAATATGCTAATAAATTCATGTGTGGACGAGGAACTATAAAAATTAAACTCGCATTGTTGGTAGGATGTCGTACGTGAAAGGTTGAAAAATCTGATTTTATATGTGGTGTTCGTTAATATTTGTTACTTCTTCATAAACCGCTGTCGCTGTTAGTAAGAATGGCTCCAGCATGGCGCTGAGTAGGTTCTACATCTTTCTACCAGAAAACTTAACCAATCATTCAATTGGCTGGTAGTGGCGATAGAAAGTCCGTTCGATAAAGTTTTCTTTTGGTATAAATATCGCCTTTTTTACATAAATTAAAACATCGATTATAGTAATCGTCGCACAGATTAATCTAAAAATTATAAAGTATCGATCAAAAATCAAAGGATTAATTTTGAAAATTGTCACTTTTTCCGTGTAAACTGTTGCGTTTTTCTTATTAATATGCTCGACATCGACTCGCTACATCTCACTTTACGTATTTCACATAGTAGAATATCTAAAAGTGAGATGATATTTATAAACCTAGAAGTAGAAAGTGAACAAAAAAAAATTAATTTTTAGACTTTTACTTTCTCGGATTAATAAGAGAAAACAGAGTTTATCTTTTTATCTAGATAATTTGGAAATTAGCATAGAATTCGAAGAGGAAGAAAAAGAAAAAAAAAAAAAATATTGGGAGAAACAACATATTTGTTTAAAATATCACCAAAAACAAAATTAATAATTAAATACTTTCCAGTTAATTTAAATGCCATTAAATCATTAGGTAAATTCCCTTAAAGAAATCTCTAATAGCTTTTTAAGAAAGAAGAAAAAAAAATTAATTTTATCCTTTAAATATAAAAGTGGAAATAAAATTCGTAATTGAAATAATAGTGTTTTCTTTTCTGGGTAATTTCTCTGTAAATTTTAATTCCGAAATTAATTTATTCTTTCCCAACATTAAAGTAATGTTTGGTATATAGTGCGCCTGCTCGTTGCACGTATTGCTCTATTGCATTGTTCAGGTAATTCGGAATGACCTACAGGAAAATGAACGGACAGTGTAATAGAAGGCCGACTGCAGGAAAGAGGGAGCGGTAGAGCAAAGGAGGGGGGAAGAGAGTAACCGGAGGGTTGGACTTTAGAAGGAAATCGACCCGAGGGGAAGTTAGCGTTACCATGGCAACGGGACGAGGATTAATTCCGGCCGCAGTCGGCGTGCAGAGGGAAGCCTTATCGCACCAGTGGGTGGGTCGCTGCAGATTAGGTCGGCCCAGTATCACGTGACGCGCTACAATTTGCCTCTACCGCCACTGGTTCCCACGCTTTATCATTGCTGGCGACTTGTCGTACGTCATATAATCCACTCCCCCCTTTTCCTAACTCATAAACATTCGAGTTGTTCCGCATTCGAGACTAGTTTTTCTCGACTCTTCTTCCCTGGCTTGGTAATTAGGCAAAGCTAGACCGCGTATTTCCCTAAAGGGTTCTTTACTCGCTCGTTTAGAAAGGTTTACCTTCAGAAATGGGGTTGCCAGTTACAGAAACCATCCGCTTTTTTTATTATTAAAAATATTATATACTTTTGATATATTTTAAGATTATAATTAATATTTTTCTAGTACGGAAACGATGCCGATATTTTTAATTAAGTGAATATTCTTATCGGAAATTTTCAAACATTCATTAGATCCAGACAATTTTTGAGCATCATTAGTGTGCAAAACATCATACGGCTTCGCTACACACCAATATGTAGTCATTACACGTAGTAGAGGAAGAAAGATGAACCGAACTTGTTCTGCATTCGCAAGACTACTCTGACTTTTGTTCGCACCATACGTGATCAACCCGAACATTAAGCCAACAATTGTAACACAATATGACAAACAGTATAAAACAAAAAACAAAAAAAAAAAAAGAAACCATTTTCCTATTGTGCTACCAGCTCAGAAACGGGCATTAAATTCGCGTATAAATCGATTACATCTAATTATTTTTATATCAAAATATCGATTGATATCAGTAAACACGACCAAAGATTTATTTTGAACCTCAAAAATGGCAAAATTTCGTCAGAAGATGCAAAAGCAACTTCCTCTAAACTGGAAAACGAAATCGGATGCAATCAGCAACCAAACTTAAAATTAATATTAAATTAATTAACTGTATAAATATCTTTATGTCTTATATAAACCCGCATTCTATATAGATAAACGATATTTTTCAATGAAAATTTAATGTTCAATAATCCTTAACACACGTGAAAATTGAATTTCGAAATTTATTTAATTATATAAACCGCTACGTGTGTCCTGCCATTAAAATTAAACCAAAGTTTACGTTTCGCAATACATTTTCTTCGCTAATTTTTTCGTCACTGGCGAAAAAAAAAACTCGAGAAGAAAAAAAAAAAGACTCGACTATCGTTGATACGGGACAATATTTGTATGTTTTATAAAAGTGCTAAAATCAAAGTTCCAGAACACGTCATACTGTATAATACAGCAATCAATTTTCTATCTTCAGACAAGCAGAACAAAATAGTAGAGGAAGCAGAGAGGACAGCCAGTGATACAAAACAGACAATCTGCAGTAGATACCAAGATAACATCAAGGTATAATTCACTCCAGACATACTTAAATCTACCAAAAATAACTACACTAATAGAAACACAGAACCCACCGTATTCAACAAAACAAAATAAATAATTTTGAAAACTATCAACGAATTTTCGATAAAAATAATGCGTACAAAACGTTTTTTGTTAATTTATATAAATTATAAACATAAATTCATATCGAAATTTTCTCAATATTCGGCGAAGAAATATCAAAAGATACTAAAAGGAAAATTTGCGTATACATAAACACTATATACGACTATTAAGCGATTATAATATATTAAAGTCGTTGACGAATCGTAAAAAATTTTTTAATTCGCTAATTATAATAAAAAATTCTTTATAATATTTAAAGAAAATTGATTAATTTAAAGTGAATATTTAGGCCGTAAAGGTTTAAAAGAAAACAATATTTCTACACTTAAATATTTTAAAATTTCAAAAAGTTTTTGTATCATTAAAATACGGTTAATTTAAAAAAAAAAAAACAAAACAAAATAATTTTAATCGATATAAATTCAACCTTTAATCGCCATCTGTTTAAATATTAAAGAATTAGGGAAAAATAAGCATCTTCCCCGATCCACTCTAATAATTTAACTATTTATTTTCCTATCTTTTTCTTTGGCAAACTGGTTAATAAATAATATCACACGTATTTAAAGAATTAAATAAATCACTCTCTATGGACAAAAAACTTAAATAATTTAATTTGCCCTGTTCTAAAGAAGAGCATAAATAATTTTTAATTCTTTTAATTGCTGATAAAGATCTTTCATCTCTGCAATTTATAACGGCAATACTTAAAATATGCGCATTGTATGTTAGGAAATGTAGATTCAATTTTTGAGTCAATTATTATCCTCAAAATAAGTTCCGCAGTAGATAGATTTTCTTTATCTTCACATAAATAAACTTGTTTAAAATGAAAACATTCTTCGATAAAATTATTTTCTACATCGTCAAAAATATATTTTACATAACTCTACACCATTATTTTTAATTGTGTCTTCATTTAAATATTTCAAATTGATCAGAAAGTCAAATTTTGAGTAAATGTCATCATAGGCACACTTTTCTTTTGTACATCTGATATAAGTTTATCAATAATATCAATATGTATTTATGTGGAATTCGGTATTGTCATCAAAATCAACATTCGCCTATGTATTTTCGTAGTGCTGTTTTTTTCTTTTATCTAATCGTTTGTACTCATCGCATCCGGACAATTTTATACCTTCTGATATGAAAAATGTTAAATAATTCTGTATTTCGTTTTGACTGTAAAAATTTTTCTGAAAAAAAAAAAAAACATCTTTGTTGAAAATTTTCAAAGGAATGCACATCATCAAGATCATATCTAACTGAAAAATGCATTAGTTTAATTTGGATTGTTTCCCAAAAACTTTTAATTACTTATTATAATTGCCTTAGAATTTATTATCATCAAATTTGTTAATAAGGAGTTGAGCAAAAAAAAACAACAATTTTTTAAACATTTTATCACAGATGTAACTTTTTTATAATAAGTTTTAAAAGATACTTGATGTTGCTATTCTTATATTAAATTATAGATTAGGCTAGTTAGTATTTTATATTTTTATAGTATTAATATTTTTTAGCAACTATTAATAGAAAGTATCTATTTCCGAAAAATTCAGTCAACACCATAATTACAGGAGAATAAATAATTAATTTGGTTTCTGGAAAGAATTTATTAATTTTTTATAGATTTTATTTAAAGAAATGAATATTAATATATAGAAATCATAAAAGCTCTTACTGATCTTTGAGATTGAGGGTAGAACAAGTACAAATAAAATTTTAAAAGAAACAGTTTTGTTCCACATGCTCTAAATTTTTTTTAGGAGAATTTTTAAGTAGCTAAAATTTATAGATGATTTTAAGAATGCAAATAAATATGTTTAAAAAGTTTTTGGCTGGACCGGAAATGACGTCACAAAACAATTGCACCTTATATCTTTTAAACGAAGTCTCGAATCAAATAACGCGATTAGACTTTTTTTTTTTTCTCGGAATTTTATCCTATACAGGTCTGTAAATTTTGGCACAATCTTTTTGAATCACCCTGTATATATTACAATTGGAATAGTGACAAATGTTTTTTTTGCATTTAAAATAGTATTTAAATTATTTTTATTCTTTTTGTATCAATTAATTTTATTTAAATATTTGAAAATATTTAATGAGAAAGTTTGAATGATATATTAAAAATGCATTTTCATTTAAACCTTCAATAAACTTCTAGTTTTGCTGTTTTCGTTTTTATGTTATATAAATAATGTATACCTGTGCATTATGAGCAAACAGTACAATTAATGATTAGAAAGAATTTTGAGTTGTAATAGAAAGATTGACAGAAAGAAAAGATTCCATTATTTTTTATTACCAATTGTTATGCCCCTTCAATTATAGCAATTTCTGAAAATGTAAGGCTATGATCGTATTGAAGTTAACGTCGATTCTGCATGTAGCAAATTTTTTATGCGCTTATAAAAGTTTTTCTTCCATAAAAACCGTTTCAATAAATCCAAAAATTTCCTACATTAAACATGCTAATTCTAATAACAGTAGCCAGAGTGGCTCTGACCCCATGACAAAATGGCGATTGAGGAGAACTGATGCTAAACTCCGACTATTTTGAGACATCATAACATCAAAGGCGACATTGTCGAGTGCTACTACTCGTTAAACATTTACTCTGACGGTCAGGGTTGCAGAGTCGGATAGTAAATGATCCGACTCCGACTCCACATTTCAAAAATCTGACTCCGACTCCATAAAATTTGTAAGGTCTGACTCCGACTCCTGCATAGTTAACTTTAATATTGTAAATGTATTTTATTATTGCAAGTGATACTTCTGGCTACTTTATGTTAATTTTATAGCACTTTGGCTGTAGATACTATAGGTACGCCCATACTTTCTTACAATTTTTAAAAGAGATTATCCAAAATTTGGGCTGTATATAGGATGTTACAATTTACAAAATCAACAACTGAGATAACAATTAGCAACTTTAATACCCTGAAAAGAGAAATGCATATCATAAAATTTTTACACGATTTATTTTATTGCTATTGAAATTTGAATAACAATAAAATATTTCTCCTTGGAAGCATTTAGTTATGCCAAAATTAATTTAAATATAATTTCTAAGTAACTATTCCAAGTTCTAACTAGTATAAATGCCTATTAAAATAAAATTAACACTGGATTAAAAAGTAAAAGCTTCCTTTTAGAGTTTTAAATTTTAATTACATAACAAATAGGCAAATATCAAAATTAAATTTAAACATTATTTCTAATAAACAAAACAGCCTCAGTAAGTTCATCTGTCATTGCAGTTCTCTGATCAGCTCTGATGAAACGGAGTGAGGAAAATAGTCTCTCTACGTTGACCTGTGTTCATTTTTATCAAATTTTAAGTGCTAAAGTCTGGGTAGGCTTATACACGGGTTTCACATTTTTTACCAATTTTCAAAATCTGAAGTCGGGGAGTCAGCTTATATTTAAGTATATACGGTAATTTAATAAATTTAATTTTTCTTTCATATAGTATATGTATATATTTACCCTCCGGCAGAGTGAGCGGAGCACTCGTTTGGTCCACTGGAATTGAGTATCAAACAGAAAACCACATCATCGGCTGAAATGAGCCGACACACTGCACTTAAAAAATTAAAATGAACTCTTATCAAACTAAACTAATACGTTACATTGGCATTAAAGCAGATACCTTAGGCCACTTTCAATAACCCTCTTGCATTTTTGTTTTTATTTCTGATCTTGATGTATAAGAGTGCTATCCACTAGGCCTATGAGTTAGACTATATGACTATATTTTAATCATTAATCAGAATCCTATGCCTAATTAGGCTATAGGACTATATTTTAATCATTAATCAGAATCCTATGCCTAAGTTTCAGTTTGGCTTAGACCACAACACTTTCCATAAAATAGACTAAATATGGCTCCAAAAGGCAAAAATTTATCACTTAGAGTTGAGAATCATAAATTAACTAAAAACACTATAGGGGCCTTTTCATAAATTTAGATAATTGATATTATTCATAATTTACTATCATTAGCCTTAAATAGTTAGAAATGATATATATAGCTCTAGGTAAGTAGGGACTAAAGGAGTCGGGATCCGGTTGTTTTTTCCGACTCCGACTCCGTGCAGATTAAAAATCCGACTCTGACTCCACCCAAAAGCCTCCGACTCCCCGACTCCCGACTCCGACTCTGCAACCCTGCTGACGGTACTAAGTTGCGAGAGATACAAATGCTTCCAGAGATTGTTCAACCATCTGTATCGGCTTACTGCATTGTAGAAAACGGAAATTGAATAACTGGTCCAGACATAATTCATAAAGTTCAAGTTGAACAGTTCAAACTGAATTTCTCTCCGTGCTAAATGTATCACATGATCGATCAACTATTGACGACGAAGCTAATAATGAGAAATATGAGCTTTATCACCTGTTCTCGCCAAGGGACAGATGTGTCACAGCATTCAACCTGAAGTCTCGTCAAATGACTAGAAATCGGGTTCAAGCATGATCGACAACCTGGTAGATTCAAAGTAAGTTTTAGTTTTTCGATATTTAAAACATTTTTTTTCTTTAAATTTTTCGAGCAGCATCATTTTATATAGTATTAGAAACGAAGGTATAGAAACTTGTCGCATTACTAGAGAAGATCACGAAAGAAGATTTCGACCCTCTTTTCTGTATCCACTAACTAAATACTCAGTTCAACGATAGAGGTCCCATATAGAGCAAAAGCCCCATTCTCAAGTTATTTAACCCAAATTTGGTGTTCGGAATTAGGTTTTTTTCAAGCTTTTTGCAAAACTTTTATAGATAATCGGATATTTAAACGATTTTAGATATATCTTACTATTCCAAATCGAATGCAATCAATCTAAATAAGCTACACCTTTCCTTCATGAAGTTACGTAATTTTTTTCACTTACGACGATATATCCGTTCCGAAGCTTGTAAGATTCCCAAATATTTAAATTTTATATTGTTTTGTATGCAAAAGATCTTCAGTTATATCAATTTCATTCATTTTTCTATATTAACTAATAATAAATTAAATATAGAAGTTTGAAGATCACCTTTGTCACTCAATCGAAAGTGCTAAGAACGAACAGTAGGCTATAATTATATCCTTCGTTAAACTTCAAGTAAAACGTATGTAGAATCCTAAGTCGTTGAAAGCATTATCCGAATTGATTTTATTTTCCTAATAAGATAACTTGGTCTTCTATTTTTGCTTTATTTAAATCAAATAAAGCTGAAATATAAGTCCAGCTTTACTTGATTATAGTACTCCACATGTAAAAGCAGTTTCCTTTCAGATAAATATGAAATTCATAGACGAGTTTTTTTCACATATCATTGGTTCACAGGCTTTACGTCATCAATTGTCTTAATTAGTGTATTGTCTAATTAAGATCCAAAACTTTTTCTTTATCTGCATAAAATAGCCCAAAGTTTTTCGATGTTCACTTTCACAGGTTAAGTAATTTATTTAACTTGTGAAAGTGCTCAGTTTTGTAATTAATTATTCTACACAGTATGAAGTCTGAACACGATGCATAAGCCTGTGAGCCAATGAAATGTGAAAAATTAGACACGTATGTGAATTTGAGATTTATTTGAAAGAAAACTGCTTTTGCTTAAGGAGTACTGTATTCCGATATTTAATTAAAATAATGCTGAAATATAAGTCCAGAATATATTATTAGGAAAACAAAATCAATTTCAATAATGCATTCAACGATTTAGGATTATATATATATTTCACTTGAAGTTTAACGAAAGATATATACTGTTCGTGTCTAGCTCTTTCTATTGACTGATAAACATGTTCTTCAAAGCTCTAAATTTGATTTATTATTAGTCACTATAGAAAAATGAACGAAATTGATATAACTAAGGATCCTTTACATACAAAACAATAAAAAAATTTCTATATTTGGGAAATGTACAAGCTTCGGAACGGATATGTCGTCGTAAGTGAAAAAAATTACGTAGCTTCGTAAAGGAAAGGTGTAGCTTTTTAGTTTGATTGCATTCGATTCGGAATAGTAAAATATATTCAAAATCGTTTAAAATATCCAATTATCTATAAAAGTTTTGCAAAAATCTTAAAAAAACGTAATTCCGAGTATCAAATTTCGGTATCCATAACTTGAAAATAGGAATTTTGCCGCATATGTGACCTATAGTTGAAGGAGGAAGTGCCCGTTCACGTACCCTCTTAATCTTCCAACTAATTTCAGTCTTTGCCCCGCCTACCCTTCAGCAACTAACTCTCAGATTCATTAGTAACCACTCCAATCATCTTGATCCATTTCAAAAAAACAGAATCTAGAAAAAAATCAGAATTTATTATGTATAGTACATGAAATGAAAAAAACAAAGAATTTCTGCAAAGTGATTATGACATGGTTCTAAATAATTTGAAACCGATATATGTATATACGTTTTCGTGAAATTTTTAAAGAACATTTATATTTAAAATATATCAGTTTTCAGAGTATATTAATTAATCGTAAAAATATAATAAATGTATCTATACTATTCTATTTTTATTTTATAATGATTAGTTCCGTTAAGAATTCTATCCATATCAGTTAACATTTTATGACATTGAATTTTAATTTAATTATAAAAATGGCAACTGGCATATAAATCAAACAGAAAGCTAGTAATCATATAGGTTATGGTCTTTAATTAAAAAATTCCGATAATCGATGCGTATCTGATTTACTTTCGACCGAAATAATGATACTGGCGCTGGGACACTATGGCTACACTATAAGGAGGGAGCGGAAAAAATGGCGCACTTCCTATTCCAACTAATTTCAGTCTTTGCCCCGCTTACCTCAGCCGCTAACTCTCAGATATAATAGTAACCCCTCTGATCGTTTTGATCATTAAAAAAAAAAAGCAGAATCTTGAAAAAATCAGAATTTATTATAACTTATATGGTACATGAAATGAAATAAAAAAGAATTTCTGCAAAGTGACTATAACTTGGTTCTAAATAATTTGAAACCGATATATGTATATACGTAATTGTCAAATTTTTGAACAACATTTATGTTTAAATTATATCAGTTTTCAGAGTATATTAATTAAACGCAAAAATATAATAAACCTATCTATACTATTCTATTTTTATTTTATAATAATTAGTTCCGTTAAAAAGAATTCTGCCCTTATCAGTTAACATATTATGATTTTGAATTTTAATTTAATTATAAAAAAATAATATATAGCAATAAAGTTATGAATAAATTTCAAAGTTTAGCGGTGTAAACTATTATTGTGGGATCTACTAAACAAAGAATGATTGTAAACAGGAAACAATAAGTTTTCTGTTCCAGGAAATAGCTTAATGTGGCAAGAAAAATATTTCCATCCAATCAATTATTTATGGCATTTAAATTTATCATATTATATTTCAAAAATAATAACGATTTTGAAACAGTTTACATGAATTAGAAAAGTGAAAATAATGCAAAGAATCAAAATTAGATATTTTTATACGATTGAAATTCCATGCTGATTGAAAAACATAAATTATAACAAAAAATTAATTCAAAATAATATATAGCAATAAAGTTATGAATAAATTTCAAAGTTTAGCGGTGTAAACTATTACTGTGGGATCTACTAAACAAAGAATGACTGTAAACAGGAAATAGCTTAATGTGGCAAGAAGAATATATCCATCCAACCATTATTTATGGCGTTTAAATTTATCATAGTATATTTCAAAAATAATAACGATTTTGAAAATGTTTACATGAATTAGATAAATGAAAATAATGCAAAGAATCAAAATTAAATATAATTATATAGATTGAAATTCCATGCTGATTAAAAAAATATAAATTATAACAAAATATTAATTTAAAGAAAATTAATAAAAGAAAACTAACAATGAATATCACCATATGTAGAAAGTTAAATTTGTTTGAAAAAAGTTATATGGAAAAAAAATGGCTTCATCCGTGTCGAAAAAGAAACCGTCTCCGACGCAAAGTATCTGTCGTAAGTGCCATTTTCTTGGTTTTGAAATGGTTTTTTTTTTGTTTTATATTGTAGACTCATGTAGAGTATTCGATTTTCGGACTTGGAAAATCAATTCATCGTCAAGTAGCGAGATTATTTACAATGAATATTTTAAAAACAAGGCATTATATACTACCACTCAATAATATTTAAATCTATAATATAATCATAAATATAAATGAATATAAAAATAATAAATGAAAATAAGTCTTATTTGCAGCGTTACAAATATGTGGCAGTGCTATTGATAGGATTATATCTGAGAGATAGCGGCTCAGGAGGTAGGCGGATTGGAGACGGTGGATAGTTGGAGGAGGAAGTGTATGGGGCAACGAAAGCAGGCGTCGTTTGACCACAAGAAGTTTTACCTGTGATACCCAATCAGGGAAAGGAGATTTCTTTCAGATTTTATATAAACTGTTATTGGATTTAAAATACTCGACGAAAGCGAGACTGGATCATTTGATACCAACATATCTTACCGTCCAAATGAGTTTGAGTGGAAACATTCTACGCATGAGCGAAGTCACTGAGCGCGCGCCTTGCTTTCGATGAAGCGATCCTGGCGACACTACTTGAAGCCCATTGCGACGAGACGCGCTTAGGATAAACACCATCGTCGGAAGTGACGCCTCGAAAACTAAAACAGTTTGAAGTACTATAATTAAGTAAGTATCATCGATAGATGTATGGTTCTTATAGAAAGCTTTCTATGCTCATCGTAAACTTTCGATTGGTGCTATTTTTATTAAAAAGACCGTAATGTAAAATTCTACCAAATCTATTTTATTTATTTTACAGGAGTTTCTGTTGCTAGGAGGCGCGACAGTATGTGGCGCCCATTTTTGTATTTCGTTAGTCTGAACCACGCGACAAGTGTGTTCGTAGAAACGGAAATCGTCCGAGTAAATAAACTCAAGAGTCTTCCGAGTAAGTGTCTTATTTTTATTATTAAATAAACACTAAGCTCAACAGATATTAAATTCTTTATTATATGGAAAAAAAATGGCTTCATCCGTGTCGAAAAAGAAACCGTCTCCGACGCAAAGCATATCGAATTCAGCTGCAGTGTCATTTTCTTGGTTTGAAATGTTTTTGGTTTATGTTGTAGAGCAGTGTTTCCCAAACTTTTAACATATGTGTACCCCTTCTATAATTTTCGTAACGCTGAGTACCCCTCGTCAAAAAAATGGATGTATTTTAACGAAGTAAGTTGTCTCTGTAACGAAGTGCGGTATATTCACGCCGTGTCACACTGGACCATCTCACGCCTCACAAGACTGTCTTGACTTGATTCATGAGAACATAGAATTAGGCTCAGCTAAGCACGGTGCAGTGCATATCCCCACCAAACTTCGGTGCAACGCGTACCCCCACCAAACTCTTCCCGTACCCACTGTAGTTTGGTGAAGACAAAATTTTTTCGACATCCTATATGCACGGTATGGTGAAACGGTGAACGGTCATTTATAAAAGTTAATGTAAATCAGCTCAGTAGTTCCTGAGAAACACTACCGTCAGCACCCCCTAATTTTATTAAATGAATGTGTCATGTATATTCTTGGTAGCGTGTCCGCGCTACCCGTGTTAAAATAATAAATATCTGATAATAATATATATTAAATAATAATTTATGTATTAATATAGAAAAATAAATAAAAATTATCCCTCTCGATTATCGAACCATAATTTATTTAGCTTATAATCTCTTACGATAAGCACTGCATCATTATAACTCGTACGCATAGTATTTAAAGTATTATTATATTAGTTACACATATAGTATGATTTAAGTCAACGTATAAAAAGCAAAATATTCAAGTAAATAATTTGTTTACGATGAGAAAGATTTTTTCTCATTTGATAATTTTTTTTTTTCGTTAAGAATCATCTAACGAAAAATCGTTTGCCTTTTCCTCTTTCGTTGAGTAAGTAACTGTCGATAGCAAGACCATAGCATCCATGACACTTTATCTTGACTTTGAAATTCTATCTAAATTTTCTTCATTTTGTAGAAACTGATCCATAGTTTCCATAATAGTGACTAAATTTCACCTGTAAAATAAAGTTGATGAAAGATCATAAATGTGAACTGTGACAGTAATAGACTTTCGTACATACTGCACTGAAAAAGCATTAAGCGGGGTCTTATTGTATATTACAAAAATATATAGGGCCTAATTGCTGCATAATTGCTTTTAATTATACATTTTACAAATTTTAATTAAAAATTCCGAATATAAAGCAAAAAATTTTTGGTATAATCGTCGCCATACTGAAAAAGACCTATACAATAACATATTTAATAATTCTTCATAGGTAAATAGAATTGGCGAATTTTTTTAGTATGGTGAAAAACAATAGGATTTCTGAAGCACTGAACACATTTAAATGTGTCTAATCATAAATCCAGTGTTAAGTTTCGTATAAAGTCTTTATTAAATACGAAAAAATGAGCAAAAGTCATTATACATCCTGCTGTTATGTATATCTTAAGAGTTCTGTAGCTATATTATTGGAAAATTTAGTCTGCAATGAATAACTGTTGAAGGAAAATATACCTAAATAGGTCTAAAACATACACAACTGCTCGAGAAATTAACCTTGGAAAGATATTATGCATAAAACAGAGAATGATGCTTAAATCCCTTCTTCTAATAGCAAAACTCATATTTTCAAGGAATCTGCCTGAAATTATAATCCTTAGTAAATCCATTGTTAGAAAGTTGTGCTTTTATAGGCTCAGGTGAATATTTGATGAATATGAAAGCATAAATGTGTTATCAAATTTGATTTCTTGAGAATATGCACTGATATTTCACATTCGGAAATGTTATATTTATTGTGAATAACGAAAATATCATGCATCTGCGTCATCACATAAAACAACTGTGAGTATTTGCATTTATAAACGTGACATTGGAAATTATTTACATTGATTGCGCAGATCTTTATTCAAATAAGATTTTGTCGTGAAATGACGTTTACAAACGTCACACTGGAAAGATTTCCCTTAAGTGTGAGGCCGAACGTGAAATATTAAATGTTCTTTTCGTTTGAAATAACTGTTTACAAATATCACATAGGAAAGCGTTTTCTCCATTATGAATCCGCAAATGTACTTGTCAAGTGGGGTTTCCTTGCAAAACTACCTTTACAAATTTCACATTGGAACGGCTTTTCACCAATGTGAATGCGCAAATGTATAGTCAAAAGGGATTTATTTACGAAACTAATTTTACAAATGTCACATTAATAAGGATTATGTTCAGTGTGATTCCGTAAATGTTCTATCAAGTGGGATTTCCTTGTAAAACTACGTTTACAAGTGTCACATCGGAAAGGCTTTTCTCCAGTATGAATTCGTTGATGTCTTTTTAAGTTACTCTTTTCTGTGAAATTATTCTTACAAATATCACATTGGAAAGACTTTTCTCCAGTATGAGTGCGTTGATGTCCTTGTAAGCCACACTTTCGTGGGAAATTATGTTTGCAAATGTCACATTGAAAAGGCTTTTCTCCAGTGTGAATTCGTTGATGTCTTTTTAAATTACACTTTTGTGTGAAATTATGTTTACAAATGTCACATTGAAAAGGCTTTTCTCCAGTGTGAATCTGTAAATGTGCTGCCAAACGGGATTTATTTGGAAAATTTCGTGTGCAAATGAAACATTGGAAAATCTTATCTTCAGTGTGAATCCTTAAATGTACTTTCAGGTCGGATTTACTTGCGAAACTACTTTTACAGATGTCACATTGAAAACGCTTTACTCCAGTATGAATGCGTTGTTGTATTTTTAAGTTACACTTTTGTGTGAACTTATGTTTGCAAATGTCACATTGGTAAGGCTTTTCTCCAGTATGAATGCGTTGATGTATTTTTAAGTTACACTTTTGTGTGAACTTATGTTTGCAAATGTCACATTGGTAAGGCAGTTCTCCAGTATGATTCAGCAAATGTAACGACAAATGGGTTTTAATTGTGAAACTACGTTTACAAATGTCACATTGGAAAGGCTTTTCTCCAGCGTGAATCCGCAAATGTATCCACAAATAGGATTTTCTTGCAAAACTACGTTTGCAAATGTTACAATGGAAATCTTTTTCTGGAATATGGATGCGTTGATGTTTTATTAGTGTTGATTTACTTAAAAGTGTGAGTTTACAAACATCACATGTGTAAATCTTTTTTCCAGACTTAGTGCAGGGATTTTTCTTATTCGATTTTTTTGGGTATTTTTTTATTTTTTTACTAATATCATATTGCAAAGCAGTTCCTTCAGTGTAAGTGTGAATATCCGACTCGATGTTCTGAAAACTTTGTTCACAGATATCAAAAGACTTTCCTTTCGAATTAAACTTGGAATCTCTTAATAATAATTTCTTCTTTTTATGGAATTGAAGAACAAAGAAATTTTCTGCTATGGAATCCATTATGAAAAATTTAAATTGACATCCCCTACGGTCATGTTTCGCTTATATCTCTGTTGGAGTTGAAAAATCTGGAAACAGAATAAAATATATTAATTTCTATATATCCGTTATAATTTTTCTATTGCTGAAAGAGTGAAAAAATGTATGTTGTATTATATACAGTAGAAGCCGTTTATTAGAATCACTTTGGGACCGATCTATTTTTATAACAATAACCAATTGATAACATTAAGCAGTGCATGTCAAAAAATATAATTTTCGATTTTTTTTTAATATATAGTATATACTGTACTTTGGTGTTATATACAGTGTAATCTCGATTCATCGTTTTCGTCGGGAATCCCGAAAAAACTATGGATACGAAAAAATGATAGATGCGGGGATATAAAAACATAAAAAAAGTAAAATTAGATTAAAAGATAACACTAATAATAATAATACAAAGCTCTATAACTGATCGACGAACACTTATTGAACTTGAAAAAAGTGAAGTGAAATGATTTACGCTTAATGTTGCCAATTCCAGTTTACGGAAAATCACGTAGATCAATAGTAAGAAAAATCTTATGTCAAAAATAATTTTTAAATTTTTTTTTTCAATAAAGGGAATTATAAAGTCGCTAAATCTCTATATCAGCAATTTTAAACTATATATTTCGTCATCAAAAAAAAAAAAAACATTAAAAATCGCCAGATCTGGCAACAGTTAGGCAGGCTATTTTTAAGGGAAATCGTGCGGTGAAACCACCTAAAGGCGCCGCGAAGTTTTGAAAAGCAGTCATATTTGCCTGTATGAATTTTATTAAATCAAAAACTTACATCGTTCTAATAATTACTAATAAAAAATATACACAAATTATGTCCTTCCATTTAAGTCGAATCTGCATTATTTAAAATGGTGGACGTGTTTATCATCGGATTTTCTCGTTTTTGGCCTAAATTTCGATGAAAACGAAGCAATAAATGAACAATTAATAAATAACACTGTTTATTTTAATAGATTTAATCAATATTTTAGTAATATCTGCGATATTTTTTTTAGTTTTAGGCTAAATGCGGTATTTTATAGCTGTGTATCGATTGTGATGACAGTAACCGAATTTCTGATTACTATAAGCGAAGTTTTCATAATGCATTTTAATATGGATGATTCGGGACAGTAAATTTTTAATAACAATAAACGCTTGATAACAATATCCACGATTACAATAAGCGGCTTCTACTGTATTTCTTATTATAAATGAAAATCAAACTCTAAACAAGCAGTGCTAGAAAGTGCTATAATGCTTACTTCCACAACTTGTCGTATTTTAAAGTGAATAAAATGATGACAATTAAATATATTACGTCAAAACTCATTATTTTAATACTTTGAGGACCGCAATAAATATGATTTGTAATTTCTGTAAAATGAGATTAATTAATACGGAGAACAAAGAAGCTGAAGAGGGGAGAGAAGAATTACGAGAATCGAGATGTGCTGATGCATAGTCTCTGTCAGTTAATTTAAAATCTGAAAAAAAAAAAAAAAAAAATCTTTCCCAGTTCGCGGATCACAGGTATAAGTTCTCACTAAAAAAAAAAAAAAAAAAAACATTCTTTCCCAGTTCGCGGATCACAGGTAAAACTTTTTGTGCCACACGCCCGCCTGCCTTCGTTTCCCGTTCACGTAGGCCCTTCCTTCTCCAACTATCTCCCATCTTTATCCCGCCTACCCCTCAAATATAGTAGTAACGCAATAATACTTCCATATATTTGTAACACTGCAAATGAGATTCATTTTCATTTATTTTTTAAATGATTATGAAATATAAAAATATTATCGAGTTTTAGTATATGTTTTAAAATAATGGTCGTTGTAAATAATTTCTCTTCTTGACGATGAAATGATTTTCCAAATCCCAAACTCGTATACTCTCCAATATAAACCGAAAATCATTTCAAACAGAGAAAATAACACTGCAGTTCAGTTATCGATAGATGCACTTTGAGTCGGAGATGGTTTCTTTTTCAACACGGATCAAGCTATTTTTTCTATATACCTTATTTTCTTCAAACAAAAATTTAACTTTTTTACATATGGTAACATTCATTGTTTAGTTTTATTTTATAAATTTTCTTTGAATTTTTTTTTTTAATCAACATGCAATTTCAATCTACATAAAAATAACTAATTTTGATTTTTTTGCATTACTTTTCTCTTTTCTAATTCATATAAACTGTTTCAAAATCGTTATTATTTTTGAAATATACTATGACTAGTTTATTGGAAAAGGCCCCTGAACGGGCAGAAAAAATTGAATATACTTGAAGTCTCACACCTCGAAAAGAAGTGTACAAGCATCAGGACAGTGCGGAAGATTTTTCTCAGTATAATGCAAGTCTTCAAAATGCCGCCCCTTAAATGTCAAATTGTATTTTGATTTCTCTGCTTATGCTGCCCCCTTACTATGTCGCCTGATGCGGCCGTCTCTCTATATCATAGCACACGGCCCTGACAAGCATCAATATGAATGTACAAGAATTAAAATTAATTTTTAAAGCTGATATATAATTTAACCTCAACTTGAAAAAATCTCTTCACCAAAAAAGTAGAGTATATTCCGCAGCTGAGCAAGTAAAACGCTATAGAGTTAGTAAGCAACAAGTGGTTTACTTTTATAAGCGATCCTGCGAAATATACTTTTTTTGGTGAAGATATTTTTTCCAAGTTCAGAGGTTAAGTATACTTCAGCTTTAAAAATTTATTTTATGCCTTGTACGTTCGTATTAATGCTTGTCAGGGCCGTGTGCTATGATATAGAGAGACGGACGCATCTGGACGCGTAGTAAGGGGGCAACATAAGCAGCGAAATCAAAATAATATTTGACATTTAAGGGGAGGCATTTCGAAGACTTGAATTATACTGAGAAAGTCTACTGCACTGTCCTGATGCTTGTACACTTCTTTTTGAGGTTTGAGACCTCAAGTATATTCACTTTTTTCTGCCCCTTCCATTGCTATAGACATCTACACTGTAGGCGGCAGCACCTCCGTCGTTGGTATTAGTTAGGCCATGTTTCCCAACCAGTGTGTCGCAAGAATATTGACATTTTTAATAAAAATTAGTAAATTAATGTGAGATTAAAAAATATGTAAGTTTAATTAAAATTCAATCCTTAAAATGGATAAGTTTTTAATTAAGAAAGAACCAGAAAGTAAAAATAAAAACTAATAATGAAAATGGCACTGAAGAAGCTTCTACTAAAAAGGCAAAAATTGTAAATAGAAAATATGACGATAAATACATATCATTGGGATTTTCATGGATTGGAGATAAATACTGTCCTATATCAGTTTGCGTTGTTTGTAAGGAAAAACTTTCTAATGCTTCTTTGATTCCTAATAAATTACAACGTCATTTATCTACAAAACATCCAAATTTAATAAAAGTGTCCTGATTATTTCAAAAGATTATTAAAATCGTCAAACGAACAAGCACGGTCATTTACAAATAGCATTTTGGATACAAATTTCAATAGAATTTCCAAATATAGCAATGAAGGCTTTAAAAGTTTTATTACTTTTTTCTACTTCATATTTATGAGAATTAAGGCCGGTTTACACCAAGCGCAAGCGTTAACGTTTGCGCGCGCTTTCGTCATAGCTCCGCCCCTTTTGCGCCGTGTGGCTGTTCACATCTAGCGTTAATGCGCCGCAAAGTGAACGCCGAGACCTGAAGCGTGTGCGCCGTGAGACTTCAACTATTTTTAAGTTTCAGACCAACGCTGGCGTTGGACATGCGCACTGCTAATTTAGAATTACAAATGGAGGAAGAAAGAATAGATGAAGTTCTCATTCAGTGTGTGAAAGATCGCATTTTTTATATGATAAATTTTATAATGGCTACAGAGATATTATATTAAATGAAAATACTTGGCGGGAAATAGGAGAAATTTGCGAAAGAACAGGTATGCTTATTAAATTCGCAAATGCTATTCTTTTT
>AYEL01090325.1:0-12637 GCA_000484575.1 Olivierus martensii | reverse complement strand
GTAATTGTATTTGGTTATAATATTCGTGTCGCTTATTAAGATGATAATGCTTCTTTCCTGCAATCAAATAATTTATAGAAAAGTTAACAGAACTGTAAACAAATTTAAAACGTTAATATGACAAGTGTCTGATACTATCATAAGCATTCTTGATGAGTAATGGCAGTATGCATTAAATATCAATTTTCCTAAAATCATCAAAGATTCTGACATATTTGTGATTTTATTTTACAAGTATGGTATATGAATAAAATTATGGCCTAATTACGAAATACTTTCCACAAACAAAACATAAAAATCGTTATGTAAATAAAAATAATAATAGCTAATAAATATACAACATTCATGATCCTGCTATAAGATCTCAAGAAGTAATGACACATGCTTACAATGTAATTTATGCAAGTTTATAATAAGCATGGCTTAATATCACTTACCTTTCAATTAGCTCTGCTTTTGTCCCAGTTTTGTTTTTGTTTTTTTGCTACAACATTTTTTAATTGTTTCTTAAAGCTCAGAAACGGTCAATTCGCTAAAGTCCATAATGAACCAACTTAAATATGGAGAAAATTAAAAAGATAAAAGCAAACTGAGAGCGAAACACTATGTAACAGCTGAATGCTAAGCCTAAGCTATACCAACGACGTAGATGGCGCCGCAAGTGGAGAAATTTTGCATGTACGATGGTCTATAGCAGCGGTTCTCAACCTATGGTACGCGTACCACTGGTGGTACACGAGACATGACAAGTGGTACGTGTATAATTTCGACTTCCTATTTGTATACGAGGCATATTTTTGCTGTTTGTACCGAAATTTTTGAATTTTAAGTTTGGTGGTAAGCATTTATGAAAGGTTGAGAACCACTGGTCTATAGAAACAACCACATTAGGCCTTACTTTACGATTGCTCGCTACGACCACGACAATATTCAACTTGCTGAATATTGTCGCTCTCGCAACGGCTACGTCATTAAGATAGCCAACAGAAAAGAGGCATTTGGCCATCTTTTACGAGCTGTATGCTACATCAGTTCTTATTGGTTGTTGTTTACGCAGTTAGTATTGGTTGATTCGAAAAATCGTGAAGCCGCGGTGATCAATGTACATGTTCTGTCGCATGCTGTCAATCATGATCGTAGTTGTTGCAGTATTCGAGTTTGGGACTTGGAAAATCAATTTATCATCAAGAAGAGAGGTTATTTAGAATGACCATGAATATTTTATAAACAAGGTTTCATATATTAAAACTTGATATTATTTATATATAATATAATCATTTAAAGAATAGATGAAAATGAATCTTATTTGCAGCGTTACGAATATGTGGCAATATTATTTGAAGGGTTACTACGAGGGATAGCGGCTGAGGGGGTAGGGGGGTAAAGACGGGGGATAGTTGGAGAAGGAAGGGTGCACGTGAACGGGGCAACGAAGGCAGGCGGCGTGTGGCCACAAAAAGTTTTATCAGTGATCCGCGACTGGGGGAAAAGGATTATTTTCTCAGATATTAAATTAACTATTATTGGATTCAAAATATGCGACGATAGCGATACTGTATCACGTGATACAACACATCTCGCCATCGAAATGAGACTGAGTGGAAACATTCTACCATTCTACGCATGTGCAAAATCAGTTTGAGTAGCACGTGGATTGAAAACAACAATCAGTTCCATGTGAGGGAAGATTTCAGTAGTGGTTAGTCTGTTCGCCGCCGTTTTTCGTCTTATAAGTGAAATATGTTAGACGACGACTATATTCTGTAATATTTATTAGATAGTGTGGAAGAGTTTTTTGATCATGACGGAAGTTTCAAAGAAATTAGATATTCTTTTTTAAGTGCTATTGGATTTGAAATGAGATTCTTACCAACTATTGGTACAGTTGTAAGGATACCAAATCCCTCAGTTGGTATTTATTTCTATTGGTATTATCAGATTCTGTTGCCCTATATGAAGGAGAAGTTTAGGTCGATAGCAATGATAAATAAGAAAATAAAAATAAAAATTTTATTTATTTAGAAGTATGGATGTTTATCGCGGGTCTGTAAAAGAATTTAGGGAGAAATAAAAAGTTTTTCATATACAGTACCTTAATATATTTTGCCTCATAGTGTTTGGGAACCAGCTAATTTTAGATACCGTTTTGACAAAAAGTAAATGTACAATTTATTATAATTTTTTAATCATAAATGTAAAAATATTTAAAACTTTTAGCTTTTTCTTTATATTACAACCTTTAAATTAAGACCTCTGATAATATATTACAATTAATGATTCATAAGGAAATGATATGAAGGAACTGGTGTGAATTTCATTTCCAGTTGCTAAAAGAAAAAGTACTTTTTATTGTTTTCTACTCAATTCTTAAAATTTTTTGTTAAAATCTGCATATAATATTTAATAATAAATTGCTTACTGACTTTATACAGGTTTAATTATATAGTTTTGCTTAATTTCACCGCATCCATAATCCACGTCGTGCTGTTAGGACAGAGCGTATAGTAGATTTTAACGATTAATTAGTTAATGTCCCTGCCGTTGAGAGGCAGAATACACCCAGTTTTTAAATCGGAGCGTGGGAACAGACGCTAGAAAGGAGTCCCCTTGTACCATAATCCACGTCGTGCTGTTAGGACAGAGCGTATAGTAGATTTTAACGATTAATTAGTCAATGTCCCTGCCGTTGAGAGGCAGAATACACCCACTTTTTAAATCGGAGCGTGGGAACAGACGCTAGAAAGGAGTCCCCTTGCATTGATGTTACCGAAATCCGTTATTGCCATTTCATCTGTGGGCCGAGTGTGTGGTGGGATGTTTATTCAAAATTAGAACCACTTGTCAGGTTAGTGTCACATTCCTGGAAATAGAAGAATTTATAACATAATCCCAAGTGACAGGATGGAAAATAATGATGTAGGGTATGATGATGTCAGGCTCAGAAAAATTAGAGTTTTTACACCTGTATGTTTTAAAAAATTTTTATAAAATTTAAAATGCCTATGCTTTAATTGTTTGCAAAATAAAGGCGGTAATGTTAATTATTTCGAGAGAGGACTAATGCAAAATGTTAAACATTTATCTTAAATCAAGATATGCATATATCAAGTTGTTTAAAGATTTATTCGGAAATTAAAAGGATGAGGTAACAAAGTTCAATGTAAATACATTCTTATTTTCTATTATAAAATGACCACATGTTTCCACTTATACTCTGTTCAAGTAATAAGGGACTGCCTTATATGGTTTGGAACGTATGGATTGCAAAAGATCAAACCATCCAATAGAAAATTAGTTTGTTTCATTCATTCAATAACAGTCTACTTTTTTACTATCACTAATAATTGAAAGGTTTCTTATTTTTTAAATAGTATCAAGTTAATACATTACATTTCATGATTATGGTATTGAATATTCAATTAAATTTATTAATTACTTAAAATTAAATAAATATAAAGAATGACTAATATTAGAACAGTAAATGTTCCTTATTTGTTCACATTTAACCAAATTTCAATAAATCACTATCATTATCAGTGTCTTTGCAAGGGTAGGACGAATTTAAACAATAATTCCAAAAAGTTTTATTTTTTACAAATTCTAAAAAACAATCTTTTTCAAAAAACAGCAATTTACATTATTATGCTTATTATTATATATAATTCGCTAGGCTTTAATATTAAGCAATAAATAGTTTATTTTACAATTAATTTACTGCATTTGCTAAGATGCATTTCGACCCTATGGTCCTCTTCAGTTATGTGCAGGAATTATAAAAATCCCATTAATGTAAAAAAACAGCAATTTACATTATTATGCTTATTATTATATATAATTCGCTAGGCTTTAACATTAAGCAATAAATAGTTTCTTTTACAATTAATTTACTGCATTTGCTAAGATGCATTTCGACCCTATGATCCTCTTCAGTTATGTGCAGGAATTATAAAAATCCCATTAATTAAAACATGTTTTGTAAAAGAAATAATAAACGTTGCCATTCCTGAAAATACAAGTAAACTTATCAAAACACATTACTTATATTAGTACTACAACGAAAAAAAGAAAGGTATACCTTTACATTTGAAAAAAGGGGAGCACACCTTACATTTAACAGTGTTTGTGAGCCTTCGAAAATTTAATTATCCTATAAATACGTTAAAGATATTTTTAAAAACCTTTCATTCTGTGTATAAATTTTCAAACTATTTAATAATTTACAAAACTGCCTAATCCTCCTTTTCTTAAAGCGTGCACTGAACTTTATATTTATATTTAGAAGACTATAAATGAGAAATATCTGAACCAGAAGAAAAAGTTTTACTATTATTAATTTTCAAATTATCTATATTATCTATCAAATATGAATTTACCAAAAGTTATCGATGTCCAAATTTCAGTTTTTCTTTAATTATTTAATTTATTAAACCATCTTAATAGCGTTAACCAGCTATAATACTTATATTTTAAAATTTTTATCTGTTTTTATAAAGCAGGAATTACTCATCAATCTGCAATTAACTGAATTATAAAACCAAAGTAATTTACCTAAATTATTGTCTTTAGTCATTCTCAGTGCTTTTGGAGTTCAACGACGGCACAACAATGTTTTAAACCTACATTTGCATTTTTCTTAAAAATTACTCGCCCCTAATGTTGGTTTTGTGAATAGATATTCCCATCAAAGTTCTGGCAACTTCAATCCATTTTTATTATTTATTATTATATTATAGAAAATAGTAAATGTTCCTTACGTTAATAGTAAATGTTCCTTACGAAAATAGTAAATGTTCCTGTTAAGTTATGTAGACAAATAGTAGATTTTAAAAATACTATAATATACAATTTAGAAAAATTTTTGAAAGAAAATTGAGTAGCATAGCTAATTCAAAATGCACTGTAAAAAATTCTGATGATTTAATTTTAAGATTAAGTAATATTATAATTCCTGATAATTACTCATTAATATCTTTAGATATAGTAATTTATCCCAGTGTTAAATTGGATATGATAATTAATGCATTAACAACGTTAAAAGTTGATAGGTGGATAATTGACAGTGTACAGTATTGTTTTTACAATAACTATATAAAAATTGATAATAATTTCTATAAGCAAACAGATGGAATAATAATGGGTAGTGTAATAGGTTCAAAATTAGCAGAACTAGTTTTAATAGAATTAGATAAATTTATATTAAAATATCCTGGAGTTCAATTTGTGGCTCGTTACGTTGATGATATTCTTTGCATAATAGATTTAAATATAGTAAATACTGATAAATTATTAGATTACGTTAATTCATATAATAATCATATTAAATTTACCATAGAGCATAGTTTTGATAATAAAATTGATTATTTGGATATTACTTTGTTAAAATGTGGAAATAAAATAAAGTTTAAAAGGTACTGGAAAGAACAAAATACTTTTAAGTTTTTAAATTTCTATTCTAATATTCCCAAATTCATTAAAAAAATTTATTTCAGAAATTTAAAAAGAAAAACGATTGTAGAACCACCGACGTAACAGACCGTTTAGTTTTAATAGAATTAGATAAATTTATATTAAAATATCCTGGAGTTCAATTTGTGGCTCGTTACGTTGATGATATTCTTTGCATAATAGATTTAAATATAGTAAATACTGATAAATTATTAGATTACGTTAATTCATATAATAATCATATTAAATTTACCATAGAGCATAGTTTTGATAATAAAATTGATTATTTGGATATTACTTTGTTAAAATGTGGAAATAAAATAAAGTTTAAAAGGTACTGGAAAGAACAAAATACTTTTAAGTTTTTAAATTTCTATTCTAATATTCCCAAATTCATTAAAAAAATTTATTTCAGAAATTTAAAAAAAAAAAAAACGATTGTAGAACCACCGACGTAACAGACCGGGAATTGGAATCGAAATTAATTTATAAGATGTTTATGTTGAATGATTACCCACATTGGCAATTAAAAAATTGGGAAGTTGATTACAATCAATCTAATAAAAAAATAGACAATAGTATTAAAAATAATAATACAAAAATGTATTTTGCAATGTTATATGAAAGAAATACTTTTTATAAAGAAAAGGAATTTTTCAAGAAGTGTAACTTCGGGATAGCACCAAAAATGATGTTTCAGGTTAAGAAAATAACATTTATAGTTAGGCAGACACTATAGATAAACATAATGTTGTATATATAATTGAATGTACTTGTAAGAACATGCATTATTATATAGGAGAAACCAAGCGATAGTTGAGAATTAGATTAGAAGAACATAAAAGATATATTAAGTACAAACAATTAGGATTATCAATACATTGCAATTTTGCATCAATAGTAATTGTAATATTGATAAAGACACTATAACAGTTTTGAAACAAGAAATTATAATTAGGCAGACACTATAGATAAACATAATGTTGTATATATAATTGAATGTACTTAAAAATAAAAATTATTTATCCATAATGTTTTATTTTATTAAGTATAATACAATGCATAATAAAAATATAATAACAAATAATAAAAATGGATTGAAGTTGCCAGAACTTTGGTAGGAATATCTATTCACAAAACCAACACTAGGGAGAGAATAATTTTTAAGAAAAATGCAAATGTAGGTTTAAAATATAACTAAAACCTCCATATCAGAAACTGAAGAAGAAGAAGGTTTAAAATATTGTTGTGCTATCGCTGATCTCCAAAAGCACTGAGAATGACTAAAGACCATAATTTAGGTTAAATTACTTTATTAGAATTTATAAAATTATTGTAAATTTAATTAAATTGTAATTTAGTAAATAATAAATTTGTTTTGTTCCTATTGCCTGCATGCCCTAAAACTGCAGTGATAAAAAATCTGTTATTAAAAAGAAACGGATATGGAAATTACTCCACTATAGTCAAATGTACTATACATATCACTTCTAAAATTTGAATTATCTATTACAACATTCGGAATTCCCATTAACTAAAAGAATTTATTGGCAAAGCTATACTATTTAATGTTTTTGGAGAAAGAATGGAATTTTATATTGTCAAATAGCTATTAAACTCACCTATAAATTTTAGAAGAAAATAGAATAACGGGTCCAAAGACTTAAGATCATAAGTTCAGATCAAAGTTGATATTCGATAATCTAGAGATTCTAGACTCTGGATTATTGACTTCTATTTATGTTGTCATAATTGTATTATAGTTGTTTTATATATATATATGTATGAATAATTAATGTACTATAAGAAAAATCATTCTAAATGTAATGTCTTTTTTAACATAAAGGTTTAAAAGGACATAAAAGATAACTCGCTATTTTAATCAAACATATATTCCATTTGAATGAATGACATTTTTTTCTAACGTTTTAAAAGCTTTAAAAATTCGTGTTTATCCAAGCGAAGACTGGTTTGAACTAATATAGTATAAAAAACGGCATTACTTTTGAGAATACCTGATATATATGCATCAATAAATATTAAACTGTTCTTTATGGTATAGAAACTAAAACTACAGTTTTCACTTCATTTTTAGGACTTCTCAACTCTGCATACACCTCTTGGTCTTCGGATGATTTTCTGTTTTGGAATCATTTAAATATGGTGACAACAATACTAGTGTTTCTGATTTCCCGGCCTTTTTACATTCCCGGGAATCCCGGGAATGCATTAAAATTTAACAAAATCTGAAAAGTAGTTATTTATAATTAATATTAATAAAAAAATACACAAAATATGGATATTAATAAATTCCAAAATTTATATTTCTTTATATATGACTAATTCACAATTTGAACTAGAAAATGCAAATAAATTATATATCAGTCATTATTAATGTATGATTTGAGGAAACAAGCAATCAGTGCTCTTATCGCTCAGCCTAGTTCTTAGCTTCGTTAATAAACAAACTGGCAACAGAAAATGCTCTTTCTGCTTCAACTGATGATGAAGGAATTGTTTTCAGAGCCTGGCTCAGTTTTATAATACTTGTTGTTCGATTTCTTGTTGATTCAAATAACTGTAATTCTTGCTTCACAATCTTGTTCAAGCTAGAACTCAGGCTAGTTGAACAATGTAGGACCTTTTTCTTTCAGTGGATCGCTTTTTCAAATTTTTTGTTCACTGTCATTGGTTTCTCTTCCAAATTTCCCATGCTCTCGTCTTCAAAAGTTTTTGAATTACTACTTAACATTTTAATAATAATTTAATTTAAAATAATGCAAATTTTATGTTGACTTCATAAGAAGGAAAAGAAGTAAATTAACCAACCAAGTTGCCAACACGTATCATATTCACAGATCAATTAGATATAATCCATGATTAGATGTGAGTGCAACCACAGTATAATACATACAGTAGCGAAGCTCAATGTTAAACTTCCTATTACGACTTGCATGCGGCGTGACAGTGCTGCGCCTGGTGGTGAATAACTTAAACTGTAAATACTATCGTTTGATTCAATGTTTTCCAAATAGTTTTATCTAAAAAAATGAAATCTGCTTCGATTTTATCATTATAACAAAAATGCCAAAAAGGAATATATCGCTTAAAAATAGATGGTTACTTAATTTTCTTTATATTTATCAAAGATTTCGAAACTTCAAATGCATTTTTAAAATAAAACTAATTATTTTTGCACTGATTTTCAGCCAATCTTCACTGAGAACTTTCCTAAATTCTGTTTTGTTGTGAATTTTCCTTTGATTCGTTTGCAAATCTAACAAATAGAGTTAAGATCTGGTGATAGTGGAGGAGTTTTTAGCTGTCTTCTGACATTGTAAAGCATGCCTGTTGTAAAGCATCTACATTTTGTAGAATCTACAACCTTGTTATATTTGCTGAATGCTTAGGATCATTATCCTGTTGAAAACAAAGAATCCAATTCCTAATTTTGAGGAGTATGTTTTATCTTTAGAAATGTTCAGTTTTTTTTTTTTTTAATTTTTTCATAGGAAGCGTAGTTCTTTTTTTTTACTTATATATTCAGTAGAGGCTAAAAGTTCGTTAAAGGAGTACGCTGTGCAAAAATATTTGCGGCGTTAACGCTTGCGCTTGGTGTAAACCGGCCTTTAGCATATTCGTCAATGACGGAAATTAAAAACAAAAAGCATGAAAGCAGTGGCGGCTCATGGATGATTTTTGTGGGACGGCTGAAAAAAATAATAATAAAATACGAAGTGCGTATAATAAAATATGTAGTGCGGACTGCAATGTTTGCAGCCCACGATAGGCCTTACTCCCACCTGCTCAATACACTGACTATGCGGTGTGACTCGGTCTGGACTGACTGCAGCTCTGATGAATACGCAATCGCACTGACTTATACAATACACACATACAGAGCGCCCATCGAGGTACCTAGTACCTACAATTCAAAAATAAATATTCTACGAACGGAAAAAATATGTTTTTGTAAAATAATTGTATAGTAATGTAATAGCTAATAATTTAAAAATGTTTTCATTTTGGTGGGAGGGCTGCAGTCTTGCAGCCCTTATGGGCGAGCCACCACAGCATGAGACACTACTTTCCGTAGAAAAGGAACTAAGAGTTTGTCTGTCCACAATTTGTCCGCGAATTAAGATGTTATGGAAAAACAACAAGCACAAATATCACATTAGCTCTAATGTAATTTTACTATTTGACTCTTACTATTTTAAAATTTAGTTTTTATGTTTAAATATGTTTCTTTTCAATGTATGGATTTTTTTTAAATTGAAAATAATTTTCTGTCTTTTATGTTGTAAAATAATTGAATTATTACGTTGCATTTATATGAGTATTCACATGAGTTATTTGACATTATGTTTATCTTGCTATAAAGATTTGTGTGTGAAAATTTTTTCGTTTATTTTTTTGTCCTGATTTCTGGTGTGTCGCTGATATAAAAAGGTTGGGAACACTGAGTTAGGCTTAGAAGTCAGCTGTCATCATAGAGAAGCACTCATGCCGTATAATTGCTGCATTCCTCAATATAACAGCAAAACAAAAATATAAAGGTCTTAAGTTTCATTCATTCCCTAAAGATAGCAATAATAAAAAAAAAAACATGTAGTATTGTTATTAAAACAGGAATGACCGTATCGAAGCATGCCAATTTGGGACACCGATTATACTCCATCGAGCCGGCTACATAATTTGCGCTTGCGCGTACTTTGTAACGCTAACTGCCACTAGTGGCGCTGAAGGCAACAACACTAGTGGCGCTGAAGGCAACAACATTAACACATTGGGTTAATGGGAGTGTCGCATCTTGTTTTCTTTAATCTATGGTCCGAAGGGACTCTCCTCGATTTTCGATTATTATATGTGTATATACTGTATATACTACTAGTTTCATTTGGACGTGTCAGCCTAAAATTCTGAAATTTGTACATCCATCTCAGGCAGACCTTTACGAAGTCAATCACGTGAAATTGTTGCACAATATTTAAAACATGTAACTGTCGAACGCCCCTAAACTTCATAAATAGCGCTAAATGGTATCTCCCAATGCGTCAGTTCGTATCTGCGCAGGTTCTTTTCTAAGTTGTACTACTATAGTCATAGTCGCAGCCCAATGTGAATCCAGCCTTACTTCATGAGGTCGTAGAAACCTCAATTATTTGAAAAATGTCACCGATTTTAACATTGAATATAATCCGTTCTAAACAAGACTTTCCAAACGGAAGAAAAGCCACTGAGATTTTCAATCGCACAACGTCAGAAAATCTCAGCAATTTAACGCAAATATTGAAGCTTGTATAGGTTGTCTAACATGCGAGAATTTGGCATCTACTTTTCATTACCATACGATTACAATACGACATATCTAGACGTGTTATACCCCAAATTATTCGGCTCATTAAGGTAAATCGACTAGTACCATCCCCGTCAAAATCGGAGCAATATTAAGTCCAAAAATCACCAAAATAGGTTTATTGTAATAGTGCACTTACAGTATGATGTAGGTCGACATATTATATATCACATACCTTGTTCGCCTCACTAACAAGGGGAGCTTGCGAACCTGGTAAAAACGAAAAGGAACCAAATTTTATAAATAAAGATAGTATCGATAGATAGTTCGATCAGTCGATTATTAAGAGGTATAATTCAAATATAAACGCTTAATCAACAATCAAATTCGGGATACATTCATGACACGGAAGAGAAAAACGATGCGTAAGGCAGTCAGCGCAAACGCTACGTCAGCACTGGTTGCATAGCAATGCTGGACTACTTGGTTCGAAGGAAGTTTTTATAATAAATCAAATTTTAAAAAATGAAAAGGAATAAATCGAATTATTTCGCGAAAGTTTTACCAGAGATTTGTTTGAGGAATTACAAAAGGAAGTTAATGTTTTTAATATACTTAAGGAGTTAAACATTATCCTCAATGATTTGGGTTTCCCAAATGGCCAAATTTGACATCCGAATCAACTCTTGAAGAAAAAGAACTGGCGAAAATTTTATTTGAAAACTTATCAAATATATTATCAGAGTATACATCTGTAGAATGTACAGGTTAGATAGTCTAATATAAAGTAAAATGAAATTGAATTTTGAATAAAAGTTGTTTATTTATTCGATACATTTATTTAAAACAGTTCTCGATTTACATCGATGTCCGCTATCATCAAATGTCTCACAATCAGAATGTTGTTCCTGTTCCCAAGTAGTCATCTATTCTAATGAAGATTCCAATTTCGATTATACTACCGAAAAGAAAAAAGAGATGAAATTTACAAGAAAAGATTAAATTGTAGATTTACACATATCCGAAATATTCAGATCTCTCAAGAAAAGAATAAATTGTAGATTTACACATATTGGATATATTCAGACTTCTAATATTGTATTCTTGGTGGTCAGCCAAAATAGTAGATAATCGTTGCCAATTTTCTAATGTTAAGCGAGCATGTTTTGAATTTTTATGTACAGATTCTCTCAAATGTGTTAATTGTCCTGATGAAATAAGATTTTTCAAGTGCACGAGATGTCGATTTATCTTATGTCTGAAATGTTTTTATTTTGATTATCATAGTACTGTCTGTAAAAATTAAATTCAACATGTTTTTTCCTTCTTTTTATTGTCACATAAAAGCTCGGAGAACAAGGCGGATGGGCTATACCCTCCATATTAACAGTATAAAGTAATATATTTTTTTAAATTAAAGTTTGAAGAATAAAATTTATGGGCTATACCCTCCATATTAACAGGGTAGAAGATTATTTTCACGTGCAATAAAGTCACATTGCGAGCGTAAAATAGTCTGTAAATAAAGCTACATTAATAAATTATAAAACAGAACTTTAATTATAGTTAAGAAACTAAAAAAACTTAAAGAATAAATACCCTTGAGTGTACTGGTAATCCACGGAACTCATTCGCTTGATCGCTGGTCCGATTCTGACTGTTCTTTGGCTGCTTATGTCCATCTCCTGCTCTTCCGGGGTCTTAATAATAATCGACTGATCGAACTATCTTTATTTATAAAGTTTGGTTCCTTTTCGTTTTTACCCGGTTCGCAAGCTCCCCTTGTAAGTATACAAACTGATAGACTATTTTTTAGTCGAAGAAAAATTTTTGATTTTTAAAGAAAAGAATTCTGAAAATGATCATAAATCTCGGGTACGAGATAGACGTATG
>AYEL01090324.1:0-11258 GCA_000484575.1 Olivierus martensii | reverse complement strand
TAATTTATATATATAAATTAAATAAAAAAATATTTAAATGTATGTAATTTATTTTTATGCCAATATATTTTTTCAACTTTGCATTATTTATTAATAGAACAGGAGATAAGATTTGGAAGGAAAGTTCTAATGGAATTCATAAGTACTTTTATAGATCAGTTTCAAAATTTTTTTCTTTAGCAACAGCTTTGGCATCACCAAATAAAGTAAGATATATTGAATTGGTTTGTAGCATTATTTAAGCATTTTTAAAATTATATTATTAAAATTTTTAATAATTGGAATTAAATAAATAGTTCTCTATTTTAATGAAATCTTAATTTGATATAATTTCCTGTTTAGATAATGTTAATTATTATTATAATAAAATATTTTGATTAGTTATATTTTTCAATTTTAGTTTTTTAAGATAATTTCTTTCACTAATACACTCTATTTCTTTGAAGTAGTAAATAAATTGTGAAATTTTGTAAAATTTTATTTGATGTTCATCTTAAAAAATAAGAGTAACATAATAGGAGATTAATCTGAAATATGTAAAACAAAAATTGTTATATATGACATCAGAAATAGAATTTGGTATTTTATTTAATGTATTCTGAACTTTCAAATACAAATTTATTTGAAACTTTTATGAATGATTGATTCTATCATAGGTGTGGTAGCCTATGCTGGCTATTGGTATGACATAAAATATTTTGATTAGTTATATTTTTCAATTTTAGTTTTTTAAGATAATTTCTTTCCCTAATACACTCTATTTCTTTGAAGTAGTAAATAAATTGTGAAATTTTATTTGATGTTCATCTTAAAAAATAAGAGTAACATAATAGGAGATTAATCTGAAATATGTAAAACAAAAATTGTTATATATGACATCAGAAATAGAATTTGGTATTTTATTTAATGTATTCTGAACTTTCAAATACAAATTTATTTGAAACTTTTATGAATGATTGATTCTATCATAGGTGTGGTAGCCTATGCTGGCTATTGGTATGACTCACTCCTTAATATCCAGTGGGATTGGGAGCAATGTAAAAAAAAAAAGAGACGAGCATATTATATTATTGATTTATCGCAATGTTCTTAACAAATTATGACTACTGTTTTCATGCAAGGCGTATTTTTTATAATTGCTGAACAACACAGATGATTTGATTTTTTGGATATATAGAATGCATTCTAATTTCTAATATTTTTTTATTCTAAATCAATTTACAGTGAAAAGGATTAAGTTTTGATATATAGTTATCCTCGAAGTTATATAAAGGTTGTTCCAAAATTGATAATGTTATTTGAGACTACATAAATTGAGTCAGATTTTTCCCATTTATGTACTGTTAAAATGGATTGATTGTTCCAGACAAAATATTTTGATGAAGAAAATTAGATATATTATTCTATATATTATGAAAAATTTGCAAAAAATATGAAATTTGACAAAATCAAATGACAATTTAAGAAGGAAATAGTATTTTCTTTTGAATTATAGCCAGGAAAACTGAATTCCTTGCTATAATTTGAAAGAGAGATCCAATAATGAAAATTGCAATGAAAAATCACTGTGCTTAATTAAATCAAGTGCTGAATTTTATGAAATAAATTCTTTTACTATAACAAGCATGCATCCTTTCTATTCTTTGCTTTGTTGTTGTTGTTCATTACTCATTTGAATCAAAGTTTTCAAGAATGTTAATGCAGATTCAATAAATCCAGTCCCTTCAATCAATTTTGAAAGTATCATGGTCTGATATACTGGTTCAGATTAAAATCAGTTCTTCAAGCATACTTTGCTTCCATATTTCAGTAAGATTATTGAGTTTGGATTCCTCATTATGGGAGTTTAGCATCTGAAAAGCATTTTCAAAAATAACTTCCAAATAAAATTTGTTGCTATATGGGCTTCTGTGTTATTTAGTCAACAGGATCAGTTTTTGAATTGTATCTAAATCTTGAATAAGCTGTTAAGAAAAAGATTCTCATTTTTCACTGAAATATCTTAAAATATTATATAAATAATGACAAAATAATTTAGATAATTACCATTAATTTTCATAATGCACTCTTTAAAAAACAAGCTTTCTTAAAGAAAATCCATAATAAATAGATTTATGGACAGCATGGATGTTTTAAATAGACTTCCAGCTGCATAGATTGCAAAGTAAAGCTGTCATTTTATCTCCTGAAGAATCCAGGTTCAATTCAGGGTCTCGTACTTTGATTTTTTTTTAAGATCTAGTGGTTGGATCTACACGTCAGTCTCCATCATCAAAAGCCTACTGAATCATATTATAGACTCTGCAATAGGCCTCAGAATGGCTCTGCCATTTAATATCCTCTGATTAGAAAGCAGAATAAAGGTTAGGTTATAAGAAAGAAAAATGTTCCCAACAAATCAAATCATCTGTGTTGTTCATCAATTATAAAAAATATGCCTTGCATGAAAATAGTAGTCATAATTTGTTAAGAACATTGCCAAAAACCAATAATATAATATGCTCTTGTCTCTTTTACATTGCTCCCAATCCTACTGGATTAAGGAATGGGTGATACCAATAGCCTGCATGGGCTACCACACCTATGATAAAATCGACCATTCAGTTGAAGAATATAGTTCAATGGGCAGGATCACTCAAACAAAATCAAGAGATGTGGGATCTAGTATTTCAGGTAGTAAGACAATTCTGTATCATCTAGTCATCTGCCAACATTGTAGGGATCAAATGGATTATAGAGGATGTTATCAATAGCTGAGCTGGAACCCCTCAAATCTTGATGCAGAGGCCATGCATTTGATCCAGTGTCCTATGAATGGAAAAGCTAATGTTTTCACATGGCAAATCAAGTTAACTGTATCATATATTGAAATCTGATTGAATATATTGCAGACATAGAAAAAAATAAAAACAACAAAAATTTTAAATGTAAACATTTTAAAATTTGAACTCTTCGTTGAGAAATGCCTTTCTATAGTGTCTCTGATGATATTTGCATCCTTTCAGTATTATTTCACATTAAAAAGATATGCCTAATTTGATTGTTGAAACATCCATACATTTTAAATTTTTCCTTAATGTGGAGTAAAGCTTGTAAATTGAATTTTGGTACAAATTATATTTGCTCATAGAATTCAGATCTATAAACCAGTGTTGACCCTTAATAAGAAAATTTCTTACAGATACATCTTGCTCTGACATTGAAACCAAGATAGTGGACTAGAAAGCAAAAGTAGCAAGTCCTCTGGCTTCAGAGTTTCTTTAAAAAATCAGATCTTTCAAGCACACTTTTCTTTTAAATTTCAATAAGATTGTTGAATTTCAGCTCTTCATCCTCATCATGGGAGTACAACATCTCAAAAGCATTTTCAGAATCAATTTCTAAATCAAGTTTGTTGCCATAATATTAAGATTTCTTTATTGCCTTGGCAACAGAATCAACTTTTGGACTGGCATTTGAGCCTGAATATCGATGAAGAAAAAGCAATTTTCTTCCAAATGCACTTCATTTTTTGTCAGCAACTTTTATTCTTTCAGTATTGAGATCTCTCCCCTTTTGTTTTTTGATGCTTTCCTATCAGTCTGCCTATCAGAGATAACTAAATGACTGTTAATTAACAAGTTGAGTATATCTGTAGTAAGGTCAACTATGAAATGAAAAATGGGATTCAATAAGCCAGATCCAAACTGTTTCAAAAAATTCTGGAGACTTAGACCTGATTCCAAATTCTCCAGGATGAAGTGCAATATGCTTCCATGCAGTTAACTCATTTATCATTATAAATCAGTGAATATAGTTTAGCTTTCCAACCAGAGACTCTGAAATCAAATCCATGTCCTAGATCAATGGACTGAATTAGACAGATGTTTGGAAACAAGATACCGTAAATATATGTGATATGCAAATTAGTCACAATTTAAATACCAATTTATTGATGACATCAGAGCAATATAAAAGAATGTAGAGATGAATTTTTTCACTTTAATAAATTTGATCTAGGAAAAATGATGTAAGTACAAAACAACATAATTTGAGATGACTAAGTTAGGAGGGTTCCTGTACTTCTGCTTAAATGGAACCATAGATTTTCTTCTGTTCTTATTCAGTGATGATCTTGTCCATCATAACATATTACTTCTTCAATCAAAATCTATCATCTTTTGTTGTGTTTTCATTCATTATCATCATTATAATATTTTTTATTATTTATATTTGTGCTGCAAGTTATGTTACTGATGATATTGTAATAGTGGAACTATTGGCAATGTCCTTATTTTTTATTAGCATTGTTCTATAATATGGATGAAGAGCTGTTCTCCTAAATTGCATTAATATATGTTTATCATCTTTGATCATGGTCTAGACATGAACAAGATTATCAGGATAACCATATACAAGCTGGATAATTTAATCTCTTCATTACCAACTCCTAGATCAAAATTTAAGTCAATAAATGAGCTGGACTTGGGCCACCTATTCACAGTGTTGCAATTTAATCTGTAAAATAATAATGAATATTATATATTTATCATTTAATTTGAAAATAAATGTCAAAACTTTTCTATCCAATGATTGGTTCAATTTAATTTTATAATTTGTATTTTTCATAGGATTTGAGTGCTGATAGCATTGAAAGATGTAAAGGTTTTGTAGGGCATTTGATGCACCTTATATGTAATCAGCTCCAATATATTAAATTAAATACAGAATCTCTCTTTAAGATACGGTAAGAATATAATTATTTTATATAATATGCAGTAATTGATCAACTTACATTATTTCAACTAATATTAATTTCAGATTTACATTATTATTATAGGCATGTCTTCTTATTGCAACAGTTATATTCCAGACCATTTCTGTAAAGTGAATCACAATTTTTTTTTCATTTTCTAATGGCATATAAAGCCTAAAAACATATTCATAATATTAATAAGTGTGCAATAGCATTAGGCTTAAAAAAAATATATCAAATGGCCAACTAGTAAAGCTTTTGGGTACCATCTTGAAGGATTCAGGTTCAGTTCTGGATCTTACACCTTTAGTTTTTCAGGACAGCTTCAGGCCCAATTGATTTGTGTGTTAATTTATGTTTTTATATTTGTATTTTAAATATTATTTTGTTGAAAATTTTCTTTTTGAGATATAAAATAAAAACATGGAGAATATAATTTTGAAATGTTGTATTAGTGAAGTGCTGTAAAGTGAGGTATGCCTGTACTTTTTTATTAAATACCGGTAAATTTTTTATTTTGTTTTTTGAAAAAATTAAATGAAAATTACTGGTTTTATTTGAATATGTATACTTCACTTTAAGGCATTTCACTTCAAACTGCTTTGCTAATATGATACTTTTTAATTATATCCATATTTATTATTTTTGGAGCTTGCTTTGCTTTTAAGATGATTTTTAGTGATAGTAAAATGATAGCCAGTTTACTTGATTTACTGACTCTGAATTAAATTGAATGAGTCAGCAATGCCATTTTGTTATCTGTGCTCAGTCTATTTTTAAGGGCCTAATGCTATCAAACTCTTAATAAAGGATAGTGTAAATATGTTTTTAGGCTTTTATATGCACTGGCATGTGAAAAAAAGACTATGATTCTTATTATGATAATTTGAAACACTTTCTGCTGTATTAGCAAGATATGCCTATGTATCTTTCTACTGTGGTGCCATTATGTCAAAATGAAGTAAAACAATTAATAAAATACAACAATTTTATTTTATAAATAATGTCTTGTTTATTTTATAAATATCAACTGTTAGGTCGTCATAAAGTTAGGCATCCTGACTAGTAAAAAATAAATTTTAAATTGCTTTAAGTTAAATTATAAATTTTATAGATCACAAGGCTCACAATGAACCATGTAGATTATTATTATTTTTGCCATACAGTTTATATATTAAAGCACTTAATAAATTAATTGTATGGCGTTGACTCTTTGTAGCCAACTTTAATGTTGATTTAGCCATCATATGATATCATAATTATGTCATCTTTGTAATGACATTACATCATAGTCATATGGTATATCAGTGCTGTTTTTTGTCACTCTGTATTAATATATATTTAAAAGAGAAGAAAAGGAAAAAAATTGTTGTTACGTTTTTCATTACAAAATAAAATGTTAATGACATCATATATAAGTAACTTTTTGTGGCATTATGCCATGATGATGTCATGTCAGTGCAACTGTGATGTCATGCTGAATTTGAACAAAAGTCTGAAAGGTTTAAATACACAAAGATTTCATTACAATCACAGAATGTCATATCCCTTGGACCCACAGTACCCTATGCTACTCACAGAATTAAGTTCAAGTCTCTATGCAAAACAGTGCAAAGAAAACTATATAATAAGTTTCCACACCATTTGATTTATTGGTCAAATAGTATGGGAATCTATGTAGAACAGACAAACATTGTAATTTATATATGAGCTCTCAGAAGCTGAACTGATAAACTCTATTTTTTGTAAATTTTTCATTTTAATACTGAGCACATGATGATTGGGCATTAAAATTGAGAGTTTTATAGAAAGTGGAATTGATCAGTTTGGCTTTTGAAAGTTTCATAGATAGATATCAAAAATTTTATAATAGTGCTAAATAAAACTTTCTTTGAATATAAACAGAAATTATGTTACAATTAACTATGATATGTGTTCCAATGATAGCTCCTCTGATATTGATATTTTCAGTTATCACAAAGTTTCATTTTTTAAAAAATTGTATTAATGAAATAGTGGAAAAAATTTTCAAAAATTAAAATTCTTGAACCAGTACATTCTGATAGAAATTAGAATATAAAAATAGATGATTCTTTTGATTTAATTAAAAAAGATTAATTTAGTTTTTAATTAAGTTTATCTGAACATTTAAAAGATATATATAGTCTGTCCCACTTAGAATTGATACTGATGTCACAGAATGACATCGCCTACAGGACCTAGTATACAACATCCTTCCACTCTTAAGATTTTTTGTTTTAAATTTCATCAAATGATTTTCCTACCTGCCAATTTTCTTTTATATCAAGGAGAAAATTATGAAATATGATTGCAGAAAGACTTTTAAAGTTTTTATACAGGAAATTATTCTAATTATTTCTTCATCCAAAAGAACTAAAAAGGCAGATGTCCACTGTCCTGGTTTCACCGACCAGTATTGCCAAGTACCTGGCTTTGCCGTCATTGAAAATGGAAGAGAAGTGTATATTTCACCGGCAGCCATCTAGCTAGCAAACGAGAGGACCAATGAGATGATTCGTAAGATTTACCAAAACTAACCAATTGACGAGGAACTGACATAATTTCTTCGAATAATAATGGCTTCTCTGGTGTTTGTGGAAAATTCTGTTATTGCAGCGATTATAGTTTTTCCAGTAAAAAGTCTAAAGAGAATAATATTTTTAATAAAGCGAAAAAATGATTAGAATTGCTTGGATTTCTCTTTTCATGCTTAAAAAAACAATTCGTCACTTAAAAGTCGACTGTTCTTAAATAGATAAAAGCTATAATATACTTTTTATCCACTTTTTATGATGAAATATACCTTGTTGTTGAATATTTTATTTTATTTTTTAACATAAAATCATTAAATTTGGGTACACATCACAATAAACGTGTGTGGCGATCATACCACTAGTCAAAGATTAAAACGAATACAGTATGACGTCATTGTTAAATTTTCACCCAATTGGTTGAAAGCGGTTTTGCCGAGTCCGGCAGGTGGCAGAATTTAAACTCGACAGACCGGCCTGGCAATCGGCAAAACCGGTAGCCCATCATGTGGTTACTATGGCAACTGCCTGGTATCCGGTGAAACCAGGACAGTGGACATCCGCCTTAACCGTCTCACTCTGACATCACTATCAACTTGAAGTGGGACAAAGTATAATTTATAAATAGTGATATCCTCTGAAGAGACTCACCAAAATCCCTATGGTGGGGAGAATTTTCAAAACAATGTATTTTATTAAAAAATAAATTAAAATGAAAACAATTTTCTACTAAAAATCATTAAAAACATTTTATGGATTTTTTTATAATTTTTTTTTATCACAATTTGATGATTTTTCAACATCATTATACTATACAGTGGGTGATCGGTTAATGAACAAATCGGATAACAAACACTTTTTTGAAAGATTTTTATGTTCGATTAACGAACACTTTACAGAACAAACTATGGGACCCGCGGACTGATTGAATGACAGATCAGCCGGATGGCTGTGTGATAAAGCTGTGGCTTACCATTCTGGAAGATCCTGGGGTCCAACTCCTCCAATTTTTAGGAGGGATCTGGGTCCGGACTATTGAAACCCATTCTTCAATCTTCCGGTTGACCCCATCATAAGTGTTGGTCAGCCTGTGATGATGGCAGCTCTATAAGTGCCCACTGCCAGATAAAAATATTCTATGAGGATAGTTCGGCTTAACTAACCTAACGGAATGACAGGCTTAGGCCTTGCGCGCTCGTGGACTTATGGGTAAGGATGGAAGAAAAGTAGTTTTCCCGATTAAAATGAACTCGGAGACAATGTAAACAAATCAAAGATTTATTAAAGAAGGTTAGAGAGAGATTTTACAATTTTTTGGTGTTATAATGGCACCCATACCAGATTAAGGTCAATAAGCTTGGAGAGGTGGCCAGATGGCCAAGTGGTAACGCGTTAGCATGCCACGCAGGAGGACTCGGGTTCGCATCCCGGGTCTGGTCCCGGATTTTTTCAGGGTACTGGGCCCAGCCTGGTGATCCCTGTCCTTCACCATCCGACCCCCCTCCACGGGTGTGGGTGCAGCCCGTAGTTGGAACTGGCCCTACCCCCTCCACGGGTGTGGATGCAGCCCATGGTTGGAACTGGCCCCATCCCTTAGTAATCTCTCTGATTGGAAAGGGGGTGTAAAATATGCAAAAATAATAGGCTTGAAGATCTCTACCACAGTGATGCTATTAATCACTTCCAAAAAATCCTGCAGGAGAAAGAAAAAGCAATCGATATTGGACAGATTCTTTATCGGAAAATAAACAGGAAAAGCAATCGATATTGGGGACACAATTCTTTATCGGAAAATAAACATATAGATGAAAATGCAAGAATATGTATGTTCTTTATCGGAAAATAAATATAATAGATGAAAATGCAAGACTATGTATATATATATTATTGTTATTAGTTATAAATAAACATAAATAAAAAATTATATAATTTCTTACTATGTTGTTTTGAAAACATAAATAAAAAATTATATAATTTCTTACTATGTTTTTTTGGGTCTCCGGAACAAATTAATCAAATTCACATTAAAACCTATGGTAAATCGATGATCGGTTAACGAACAATTCGGATAACGAATATTGTCTTGGATGATCGGTTAACGAACAATTCGGATAACGAACATTTTCTTGGAACGGGTTATGTTTGTTAACCGATCACCCACTGTACCATAAATTAGATATTTTAAAAAGTGCATATTAAAAGTGTAAATTGGAGAAATTAATAAATAACTTTATATAAATTACTATATTTTTACATATGAAAAATAATACATTATAGTTTTTGGTAAAGAATTATAACTATATTTAAATGGTTTTTTTTTTTTTTTTTTTTTTTTTGTCCTGATTATCTGGTATTACCAAAATTGTGTTAAGAAGCACTTAAAGCAGTAGGATAAAAAACAAAGTTTACTTGACCATTTAATTTTGATCCTACTGCTTTAAGTGCTTCCTAACACAATTTTGGTAATACCAGTTAAATTTGGATTTTAGCAAATTTTTGAACTGTGTTTTTAACAATATTAGTATTATATATAATATTTATTGCTTAAAATAATTATATTTAAACATTTTTGATTTTCTTTCTTTCTTTAAATTTTATTTGTAATTTGGCTGTAGTTCTTATTGCTGAGATCAGTGTCTGTTAACAAATCAGCATAAATGTATATTTTCTTTATAAAAAAAGAAAATACATATTTAATTCACATCATTAAATTCTACTCATATGTAATTTCTTAATATTAAAAGAAGTAAATATTTATTTAAAAATTTTATATATAATATTGTCTTAAATAAAGACAAATGAAATTAAAAACTGCAAATAGAAAAACATGCAATCTGAAGTCCAAATGCTATGAAATAAATTAGAGTTGGTTATTAATGAGATAAATATATTAAAAGTAAAATAAGAATCATTGGTAATATTCTAGTAAAATTAATCTGATATACTACAAAAAATAATTTAAATTACTGAATAATTTTATATATATTTATGCTTGATTGCATAATCAGTAATGAAAATTCCCAAATCTAACTACTAGGTTTATAAAAATTAAATTTGGCATAATGATTGCTTTTAGGTTGCATCTGAAAGAAAAAATCTAAAAATTCCAATTTTAATCTGAAAAAAGTTGAAAATTTAAAGAAAAAAAACTTTATATCAATAGGTAGTTTAATATGTTTAAGTCATTTTATCCTTTTAAAATTATATTTTTTATTATTAACTTTAAATGTTTTATTTTAGCGATTAAAATATTTAATATACTACAAATAAAACACTGTTTAAATTAAAATCATAATTAAATTTAAACTGCCAAATTAATTTTTTTGATAATTTAACAGAAATTTTAACAATTAGAAATAATTTATACTAATGATTAACAAAGAATGGTGCCATCTATGAATTAAGGATTAAACTAATATTTAATTTTCTTCAGATAATTTAATTAATTTATCTGAAGAAAAAATCTGCCTCAGCCAGGATCAAACCAGGGGATATTTTCCGTTACTGTGCCAATGTCCTAACTGATAGACTAATCAGGCCACCTGACAGATTGATTCTTTGGATATTATTATTAATTTAGAATTACTTTTAGTTCATAGATATTGGACTTTGCTGATAGAACAATTTAGGTTTAATTTGGGTTGAAAATTGTCAAAAATTGGAATTCCTAGATTAACTGTCTTCATTGTTTATGCTAGTGGTCTCCAAACTTTTTTGACTGCTTACCCCTAAGACTGAAAACATAAATGGCGCATACCCCAACTGATTGAGCAGATATCTATTGTAATTGGTGTTTTAAAGAGAAAATAAGGCCTTATGTAATATCCAAAAAAGCTATAATTGATCATTATTTTTATTATGAACATAGATGCTTATTTATTTTTCTTATTAAAATTTAATGAGAAGAATGGGCTTGCATTTGTTTAATAATTTCTGAAAATGCTGGTTTGATGTTATCTGACACTGCGATA
>AYEL01090323.1:0-10991 GCA_000484575.1 Olivierus martensii | reverse complement strand
TTATTTTTCTTATTAAAATTTAATGAGAAGAATGGGCTTGCATTTGTTTAATAATTTCTGAAAATGCTGGTTTGATGTTATCTGACACTGCGATACGAAGGTCTGGTTCCAAGTTTAATTTATTTCGATATTTAGTTTTAATACTCAGTGATCTAGCAGCTTGTAGAGTTTACAAACAACACATAAAAAATGTTTTCACTGTACCCCAGGTATCGTCTCGCGTACTCCCTGGGATACGCGTACCACACTTTGGAGACCGCTAGTTTATGCCATAGATGATCTGTGATTTCTATTCAGGCAGTTATTTTTAATGTTTTTATCAATATGAAAGTATAGAAACTTTATTTCTGATACATTAATCTGATCATTTAGAAATGTTTCATGAATGAACAGATATTAGAGTCTTCAGTTTGCTGATGTCTGGAGTTCTTCTCCATTTACAATCTGGGGGTCCATGGATGGAATTTCAGTGTGGTTATAGTATAAATTACAGAGACTAAAGAATGATGTAAATATATAAAGTTTTATTTATAATAGTTTGGTTGAAAAAAAGAAACTGATTTCTTTCCATATAACAGATATTAATAAATTGAGAATAAAAGAATCTTATTTCTACATCCAAGAAGAGGTTTATAGAATTTAATATAGCACCTTTATGAGAGTTTATAAACTAAGTGTTTGTGTTATCTGTATTATTTCATTATACTTGTTTTGTTGCTAGAATAAAAATTATGTAATTTTATGTATTTAAACATTCACACATTCATGCAAGAAAAGTCCAAATAAAATTGAAAAGCAATGAATTTAGGACAATCATACCCTAACCCTTCAAATATATCAAGATCCTCTTTGAAGAAAAAAGTAAAGAGGGTTAGAAATGTCACCAATATGCAACAATATAAATTTTTAAAAAATTCCAAATATGGAGGATTAATAAAGTTAAGAGGAAGATGAACAAACTGCATATGGGATAATATAGTTACAACACACAACAAGAAGTAGTATGTCTAAAAATCACTCATTCTAGTTAAAGAATCATTTGTATTAGTCATCACTTCTCACCTACTGGAACTCTTGAATCTTGCTGTATAATCCTTACCAAACAATCCTAATCTAACAAAATCTTGCTTATTTCTACAGTATCATCATAAAATAAACCTCATCATCATACAATACAAAAAACAAATCTCCAATAAAAAAATCCCTTTTAGTATGAGTAATATGAAAGACAGAACTACTAAATACAGTATAGATTCTAACTAGAATTGTATCATAATAAATATTTTTCATTATGTTAAAATGTAATTTTATTATTTTTCATAAATTCAGGATTGAAAAATATTTAAAAAAAGAGATCTTACATAAGTTTTAAAGAGAAAATATGACTTAATAATAACTAATAGTTAAATTAAATGCTTTATTTATAACTACTAACTTGTAAGGTATTAATCATAATCTTCATTTTACTAGGGGATTTACGCAATTCAAATGATTAATAATTTAGAGATTATCGGCATAAATTCGATAATCTCTAAATTATATACATCCTGAAATTGAAGATCTGCCAGAGCCTTGGTAGTCTAGCTGGTGAGGCATCGGGACGGTAACCCGACGTCCCTGGTTCGATTCCAGGCCAAGGCAAATTTTTAATTTCGGGAAATTAGTAAAAAATTAAAATTCAATTATTAAATAATAGATGGTGCCACCTTAGCCTAAATTTAAATTAATAATTATTAATTTGACAGATGATGGCACCATAGCGTAAATTTAAAATAATTATTAATTTGGCAGTTAATTCAAAAATAAACTGCTGGGGGAAGTTTGGCTAGTTTAGAATCATTTGTAAGGTATTTCTTACAAAATAAATTATTGACTTATACAATAGGTATTTTTATGTTTGCCTTATTGAATATAAAAAAAGGCATTTAAACATGATAAAACATGAAAACTATATCAGTCTTTTATCTTAGCTCTTATTTACTTACATTATTATTGACTGCTTTTCTTATCATATTTAATATAGTTAAGCTAAACCATATCAAATTTCTAAATAAACTTTGTCAAAATTTTTATATATTTATTAAACTTTGACATATTATTATTAATAGTAGTAATAACGAATATTAACAAAAAGTCATTTTTATAATTTTATAAGTTTTAAAAATCAGTGGTTGCAGATTATCACTTAATAAACAGAACTGAATTTCAATTAAATAATTACTGTAAATTACATTTTACAGTTTAATAAAGTGGTTTTTCATATGCATTTTAATTAGTGTATTTAGAAAATTTTCTTCAGTAAGCATTCAATAATATTTATTAATAAATATATAAGAAATCTCTTTTTAATCAGAATAGAAATAAGTTATACTCTAGTTTACAAGGCCATGATATATTGAGATCCCTGCTTTTAAAAGCAGGTGTAATTGTTATCCAAAATTTGACTTATGAACCTTTATTTTGCATTTACAAAGAACATCTAATAAGCAAAAGTTTCAAAGTTCAATAACATGTATAATACTGACATGGAGAAATATGAACATATTTTATTATTGCAGTGGTTACATTCCAGACCACCACTGTAAATCAAATCACAGCTTTTTTCATCTAATTAATGTATATAAAAATGTAAAAACATATTTGGACTGTTATTCATTAAGTGCACAATAGCACTAGATCTGACAGCTATGTGGTAAAGCATTTGGTTATCAACTTGGGAGATTTGGGTTTGATTCAGAATCTCATACCTCCAGTTTTTCAGGAAAATTCTGGGTCTGGCCCATCTGCATGTTAATTTATGTTTTATATACCTATTCTAAATATTATTTTCCTTTAAGATATAAAATAAAATATGGCTATAATTGAAAAGTGTCATATTAGCAAAACACTTTAAAGCAAGGTGCTGTAAAGTGAGGTATGCTTGTATATAAATAGTGCCAGTAACATTCATAGACACCATATAGAATAGGATATTTTATATAGTATAAAAATTCCGTAATTCTAAGTCTTTACTCAGCTTCTGATTGTCATTTAAATTAAATCATTCAAACAGCCTTATAGCAGGAGATCTGGAAGAAATACTAGTAAGTAAAGAGAAAAATAGATTTTTGAAAGAGTGTAAAGTAAAATGATGAGGTAAAACTACCCTATGAGTATTTACTGACTGAAGCTAGCAATTAACAACAATAGCACTTTTTAAGTGTATAAAGATGGATGCATGAAACATATGATAACAACTGAAGCAGGGTAAAATAAATAAAAAATACTTTTATATTTTTTCTTAAGTTTATATAATGTGTATAAAGTATCAATATAATGTATAACCAATAAACAAGTTTACTGTCTGCTATAAGCTGTTTTGGAATTGTTACATATAAATCAATCAAATTTTTAAAATTCTTAAGCATCTTAAATTACAAATAAATATTTATTTCTACTAACAAATCATGTAATTTATTCTGTCAATTTGAAAACAAAACAAAAAATTTTTTTTATTGAATTTAATTTAAATCTTGAATTTATATGGTCTTATGTTGTAATTATTTTATATATGATGAAATGTTAAATAGCATTTTATCATGTTAAATTATTTTAGTAGTTATAAATAATAGAAAATTAACAACTATGGATATTAAGTTTTATTAGCAGTTTCTACTGTATTTCTGTATTTTATGCTGCTTTTCAGCAAAAGATTACTAAGCATGAAGTGATTCTAAAGCCCTTTATAGGCCACTCTCACTCATTTTGGGATCAGCTAATAGATGAAGAATGGGGATTAATAGGCCACATCCAATGATGGGGAAAAAATCTAGATGTGAGACACTTGGATTAGATTCGTTCCTGAAAATGAAAGTCTAGCATGCTTTCAAGCAAGCAGAGCTGGCTAACTCATTAAGAACTTTTATTTAAGTTGTATGATTTCTAAGGTTAATTGTTGAGGAATTTTATTATTGTTTATATAATTAGATAGTATGTTAAATCTTATTTATTTGAGTTAAAAATGTATAATATTTTTGGGCTTGGGAATATATTATAATATTTTATGTTTAAATTAATGGTAATTTGTTCTCAATTTACAAGACTTCTGTTTATGAGCATTTTCAGGAAAATATCACATTTGTGATCACAATCAAATACACTGAGACTGGGGTAAGATTGTGCATATATATATAGTTTTATAATTTACAATGAAAATATCTATAAGGACGAGAATAAATGCAAAGTCCAATAAATTACTTGAAATTATGAAATAAATGCTTGATGTGCATGTTAATTTTAAAGAACTTTATGAAGAGATATGTTACTTGTAAAAATATTAAAATTTTTACTGTGTCTTTAAATTCATATCACAAATAAATTATTGTGTGTCATTGTTATATCATCTAAATTTTGAGTTTATTTAAGGAGACAAGCAAAAAATCTGTTTAGACTTTTTGCTTGATTAATATGATAATTTATAGAAAAAGCAAACATTTTCAAGTTAATAAATTAATTTTGAACGATAAGTTTATTTTTGAAATTATTTTAAAAAAATATGAATTTGTGAAATTACATAAAAAAAATAACTATTGCTTTTTTCTTTTTTAGATAAATGTTAAAAATCTTGTTTATCGTACATCTGCTATTCTTCAACAATTCATGATTATTTTGGAATGCTGTCCTACTAAAACAGAAAACTCTTATATTCTTGTTGAACCTGATTATCTTCCTCCATTAATATTAGCAAACAAAAATGACACTGTGTGGAGTCAAGTATTCGAAAAAGTTGATGGAATTTTAAAAGCAATACAGAATCTCACTAAACAATTTCCAAAGAAATCACTTAATACTCTATGGACATTTCAAGATTATGAATTTCTTTCTGCTTCATTTAAAATTTTAACAGAAATTTCAGTACAATTAAAATCATTAAAGACATTTATTGAAATTGATGAAAAAATAAATAACTTCAGTGAGAGTTTAAATTTTATTTTAAATGAAATTAATAGGCTAGAATCAGAGTATCAAAAATTCAATTTTAAGTTTAAAGAAAAATGCCTTGATTCATGCAATGAAAAGTCTTCTATAATGAACCCATTTATTGCTCTGACTAAAAAATTTAATCATAATATTCTTATAGCAGTACAAAATACATTTCTATATTATTCAAAGTTTAAAGATGGTTGTAAAGAAAAAGAAAATATTTCTATTGAAGAAAAAATTTTGACCCATGGTATTTTAAATGAAGTAAAAAGCATTATGGACAAATTAAATCTTTCAAAAATTAATAAGTTGTCTAAAAAGATAGAAAAATATTTAAAATTAATTGATTCTACAAAAGTAAACTTTGAAGAGGCTAATAAAATTGCATTCACAGTAACTCCATTTCTGGATCAATATGTCAATTTAGTACAGTTTTTTATTATAGAACAAACAGCTGCTCAGCGTGTTTTATGTAAAATTTTATATATTTTGCTTGGAACTTTTACTGAATTAGCTGAACAGGTATTTTGTTTATTTACTTGATTAATAAATGAAATAATTGCTAATACTAATGCAATGAAAATAATTTATATATTTAAAATATTTCAAATTAGGGATTCTGTTTGCCATCAGAATTATTAGAAGAAACCATTGAAAAGAAAGGTGATAAATTTAAAGATATAGAAGAAGGTGGTTTGGGAGATGGTGAGGGAATTAAAGATGTCAGTGAACGATTAGAAAGTGAAGATCAACTTGATGAAGCACATAAACCTGGAGAAAATAAGGAAGATAAAACAGAACAGCCTGAATGTGAAGTAAGTAGCATTGTTTTTTATATTATGCTATGATATTATATAAAAACAATAAAATCTATTTATAATTATTGCTGAATTAAATTAATTTCAAGATATTTCTTGAAAATTATAATATAATAGTAAAGCTCTAAGTCAAATTTAAGAAAAAATAATTTCTGTTTCTAAATAATTTTAAAAATAAAAGTTCATCATAACGTTTTTCTCTTTGCACTCATATAAAGCTATATATTGTTAAATTTATATATAAATTGACCCTTGTAAGTTAATACTTTATAAATGATAAATAATCAAGTCTTATGGACAAGTCAATTTTCAAAAATTACGAAATCTATTTATTTTAATAATTATCATATAGATTCTTTATTATTTTAAACATCTTCAAAATCAGGTTCATTGTTGGAATTTTAATATACATTGTTACCTAGATTTTACATTTTCCGGGAGGAAAAATGAAAATGATATAAAATAAGAGAAAATATAAACCTGATAAAGCTGAGCCAGTATTTTTAAAACAATTCTTTTTACAAAATATTTTGCTTTATGCACAAATTATGTGTGTGTATACATCTCATGTAGATGGGACAGAATATTCACTCATTGTCTATTTTGTATAAGATATAAGTAAACTCTCTTATCACATTTATGGCAGAATTTCTTTCCTCTATCCTTATGCATTCCTATACTCTTTTCACCTCATCCTTCATTTTTAAAAAAAAAATTAAACTATTAAATATACCATCTATTTCTTTTATAAAGATATCTATCCCATTCTGCTGTTAAAAACTCTTTTGAGCATCCCTTTCATATATTTGTTTTATTGGAATAATAATCAAGCAATCTTTGATGTACTCTGAAATAATAAGTAGAGTACTTTTCAAATGCAAAAACTGAGACATTTAATTCTTTAATGGATAATTTTTAGCAATCACATTCTTGAGATAATAAAATATAGATAACTCCTAAACATATGTTTTCTTTTGAACAACTTCATATTTTCTAATGAAGATAGCATGGAAAATGTATTTAGGCCTGATGCCAAAAGGTCTATTCTTATATACAAATATGTTCAAAACTTTTGATAACATAGATACAAGGATTTTATTTCGTCAAAGTGTTCTTTCAGATAATTTTCCACTGTTTTTCAGGAAAAAGTATGTTATTATTTTATGCATCAATATGAATTTATATAAGATTTATGTTAAAAACCCTATTTGTGTTATCTGATAATCAAGCTTGCAAATTTAATGTTTTGATTTGGGAATACAATCATACCTCGCTAATATGATGGTTACATTCCAGACCACTACTGTACAGTCAATCACAGCAGTTTTTCATTTGCAAGTGCATATAAAAGCCTAAAAACTTACTTATGCTATCATATATTAAGGTATAGCAATAATGTGAGACCTAAAAATCTCTTCCCAGTGGCCATGTCATAAAGCAATTTGCTTTACCACCTTGGTGATCCAGATTCAATTCTGTCTTGCACCTCCAATTTTTTATGAAGGGTCCAGGTCTAAATATTATTGAAAAATAATTTCATTTAATGGGAATTATTGTAAGTTCCAATTATAGCTATGTGATGATAGCAATGGTGTCCCCATACAGATTTTGTGCAACTGCAAGTCTTTCTGAGTTTAGATTTAATCTATTTAGAATATACTTTCTTCAAATAATAATTTTTCTAGTATCTTAGTTAATTCTGCAGAGACAGGCAGCCTTCCATGAGTGCAAGACATAACAGATGGATCTTACTGATGCATTCTTGGTATTTGTCTCATATCAATTTAAACACATAATCAACTTGCAACAAGCTTTGGGATATAGAATCATATACATTGACTGAAAAGAGTGTAAAGTGAGACAATTGATAGCTTGATTAGCTGTGGCAAACTATCTTCAAATAGTAAAACACTGATAGATGGCATTAAACACTTCAAGATTAGTGGCACACTTTCCTGTTTACACCACATTACTGGTGAACCAACACCCACTTTTAATGCACATCACAAATCTTTACATAGGAACTTTTATTCTAACGAATTTTCAAATTATCATCATAGTATGCTAATCATTAAAAAATATTTTAGTGATATTTTTTTATTCTAAATTTATAAAATTATTATATACAGCTTTTCTGAAAAATATTTTTTATTTGAATATGAAAGTAGCCTATTATTTTTATTCTATTTGGTTATTGTAGATGACTTGAATTGATTGAAAGCATTTCATTTTTGAAGAATGAAATAATATATAGAGAATTTTGTTTGATTTCACTCATATATTATTTTAGAATTAAAACAAGAAACATTAAAGTTTTATAATATATTATTTTTTTTATAAATTTTAATAAATAATTATTTCTATTAATATATATCTATTAAAATTCAATAAAGCAGTAAGAACTCTTAATATATATAATTTTTGTTTTAATTTGAAGAATGTTTTCATAAAAAATTTTAAAAAGTTATTTAAAAATTTTATATAAAAAACAACATTTTTAAATAATTGTTTAAAATTTTTAAACAATTATTTAAAAATTTTATATATACCCTATTGAGAGTTCTTGTTATTTTATAGTAATAGATAAATTAACTGAATTGAAATGCTGATAAAATCAATAAAATATTTGTTTGAATCTTGTTGCATTGATTTTTACATGATGCATTTTTTCAATATTAGAAATTTTAATTTTTTTTTTTAATATAAAGATGAAAAAATTTGATATTCTAATTATATTATTATGTCTTATTATTTAGTCACACTTTTAATAATTAGTAAATGATTCACTGAATTTTTTTACCTATATTTAGTATTTGTATGTATGTTCATTTAAATTTTCACAATTTTATATTATCCTTGAGAAGATTTTAAGATAATTTTCTTCTATAATTCCCATTAAAAAATAACTGAAAATAATTTCTAAGTTCTATATTAACCCTTCCACATCGAATATACAAAATTTCAGCTTTTCATTTTCCCATTCTCCCATAAGTATAATTTAAACAAAAATGTATACGGATGGTTAGTAATGACTGAGTTGTTAGCATCAGAAATATAATATTACTTGTAGTTTGTGTTTGGTGCAGTTTAATTGAATGTTTATTAGAAATACATAGTATCAATTAGTATTGTAATATATAATTCACACAAACTCAATATTTTATCTTGGTAAAATAATGTTTTCTTTGATTTCTATTTTATTTGAACTAACAGATATCTGAAGAAAATTCTGATAATTTAATAATTATTAATTCTTTAAGGGAAATTTTATTTTGTTTGTTATGCATAAATATGAATTTTATTATTGATTATTTTCAATAATAAAATAGTAAAAATAGTAGTTACTTTGAAATCAGTAGTAAAAATAGTTAAAATATTTATAAAATCTGATAAATGTTGTTATTTAAATTTAGAGAATAAGAAAAAAATTAATATTTAAAATCAATCTTATAGGAAGAAGAACATGGAGTAGAAATGACAGATGATTTTGATGGAAAATTATATGATCCAAGTCAGACTGAAAATACTTCTGACCAAAGTGGAGATGATGATGATGAAGATGATGATAAATTGGATAAGAAAATGGATGAAATTGATGAGGAAGATGTTGAAAAGTTGGATAATGAAGTAAGTTTATATATATATAAAAATTTCTATCAATATTAATCAGTTTGAAATAGAATATAATTTAACATCCCAAATATACAAGATAATTTTAAACAGATAATACTGTATATCATTATTGTATGATATATTGTAAATTGATAAAAGAAAAATAAATTGAAGAATTAAACTCAATTTATCAATAGAAATATTTTTGGCTTTGTTATTTTTACTCATTTTTAAACTGTTGCATAAAGGATTTTTCTTTGATTTTAAAATTTTCAATTAAGCCAGTAATTAATAATATACAATTAATATAAATAAATTTTTAAGATATACAATTTTGTTTTAGATTGTTAATTGTTTTAGATTTATTGAAAAAATTTTACTAGATACCGGATAATTTGAAATCTTGACAAAAAATATATATTTTGCTTATTAAAATTTGCTTAAAACTGTTAAATAAAATAGTTTGGTTTTGGAATGCAAATTAAATTCTTAAAATAATCTGACAGTTATTTGGGATATATTTAAAACAGATATAAAATATAAAAATGTGATGATAAAAATTAAATATAACAGATTATGAATAAATATCATTAATATGAAAATATAAGAAATCTAATTCTGCAAATTTTCAAATTGAAACAAGTCATTGTTCATTTAATTTTGGAATTGTCCGCTGCATTTCTATAAAGACATCAGTGATATATCTTTTTTTTATGCATATTCTATGATTTCTTATTGTACAGCAATTCCTTGATTAGTGTGCTTACTAAGTATCTGGAAAGTGCTGTACTAAATAAAAACAATATTCTCCATAAAATAGGTAATTTGTTTTAAGATTTCCAAAATATATATTAAATTTTTAATTCAATCATTGCCATAATCATTCTGAGAAAAAGAATGTTATTTTAAGTTTATATTAACAACTTCCCTAATTTTGACACTCTAGATTAAGACCTTGACTAATAGAGACATCCAGTAAAAAAAATTTTAGAATAACATATTTTATCTGTACAATTTTCAGCAAAAATTTAAAATCATATCACTCAAAGCTATTAGTTAAATTGGCATGTCCACTAGGACTGAATGCAAATCATATACTCATCACCCTTAAACTTATTAATAAGTCTCTGGCATACTTATTATTCATGATATGAGGTAACATTAGTGTATGTGTCTGGGTTAGAAAGCAAAGATTTTTCAACTGTGGCATGGCATCACAAAATAACAGTTCAGAAACAATAGAATTTTCATTAAATTTACTGTTTTCTTGCATTAAAATGAAAGTTTTTTTTATACAATATTTTGTTAATTTAGATACATGTTTTATTTCATTTGGAGCCACATTGAATTTCTGTGTATGTACAGTCAGTTCCATAAAGTTTTGTACCTACCTCGTAGGGGCTAAGCTCACCGGGAGTTGATCAGTTGTAAAGTCAGGTACTTGTACCGAGATTCAAGGCAGTTTCAAATGGACTTGTCTGTTGTGACTGAGAATAGGGAGGGAAGTATACGTGCGGGATGTGCTCGTCACGTGCTCTAAACTGACAAGAATAAGCGATAGAGACTGATAGCAGCATCGGTAGAGCGTCTGCCTACTGT
>AYEL01090322.1:0-22134 GCA_000484575.1 Olivierus martensii | reverse complement strand
TTTTATAATATTTTTTTTTCTTTGATATAATAGCAATGGAAATTTATTTTAAAAAAATATATATAAATTATGAAACAATTATTGTAGATTTGGGGAAGTGACAGTGAGAATGAAGAAGAGTTAAAGGATGATGATAGTGGTGGAGGAAAGAGTCAGTCAGAAAGTAAAGTTGTTGCAAAAAATAATGAAGATGAAAATGATAATGATGACAATGGCAATAAAGAAAATAAATCTAAATCTGAACTCCAACCAACAGACTTTCATGATGATGAATATGATGGTGAACATTTTAATAATATTAATGAAAAATCAGATAAGGTAAGAATTATAATTTGATTGAGCAAAATATAAAAGTTTATTTATTTAACTTTTATTATTAAAAAAGCCTTTATAGTTTAAAAGTAATTAAAGTAATGAAAAGAATATGCTTTAATTTTATCAATATAGCTATATTATTACAGATAATACAGTAGGATTAAATTGTCAATAATAAGCAACTAACGTACAGGGGATAAACCATTTGATTAAATTGTTAACTTATTATTTTCTGTTGAGTTTAATCTAAGTTATTCTTCTAAGTTAATACTAAAATATTTTTATTTCTTTCTAAGTTAATACAAAAATATTTTTTGGGCGATTTCCTTGCCATCAATTATAAAAAAAATTACATACCATATTACTTTGAATTTAAGTCACACTTTTTATTAAAATTTTTAAGAAGTAAAATTTGGGTGCAGCATAAATTCAAAGCGAATATTTTAACATCTTATTTCTCTCAATTTTCCACTCCCCAATTTTTGCTTTACACTTTATGCATGCACATAGTATTTTGACCATTGATAACAGTTTATTCGGTGGTCCCCCATTTGTACTTTTTTCTGATTTAATCCAGTTGCTGTTTGATAGTAGCTTGTAGAATCATATCATATCTGGCCATATTTTAATTATAAGAAAAATTACAAATTACTATAATGCTGTTTATAGTGGCTGATGGAAATAAATCGCCATCTTTTATTATTTTAAAACAAAAAACTGTACCCAAGGAAAATTTTCCTAAGAGTGTTATAATTCAAGCACAAAAGAATGCATATTGTCATCCATGCATTCTTTTGTGCTTGAATTGAAGAATTGAATAAATATTGATTAGAACATGTTTGGGAGAATAGTCCTGGCACTATTTTAAAAAAAATGAAAGTGATACTATATTTGAAGAAAATTCTCAATAAATTAGTACCTATTAAAGTTAATAAAAATGTTTCTTATTTTTCAATACCTATTATAAAAATCATTTTTATTTTTACCAATTTTCTAACTTTAAAATCCTACTGCAGCTTAAAATCAAAGTAATACAGTATATATATATATATAGATCAAATTTCAACAATTAAAATTTATATTTTTATTTTATATAGCAATCATTTCTATAAAATTATGTATAAATTTCACTTGAAGTCCAGAAATATTTGAATAAATTAATTATAAAACTACAGTAATGCATTGATTACACAAATGTCAATTATCTGAACAATTGCCACCCAAAAAAAAGTTACAATATATTTCTTTAATGCAGTGGTTGTTGTGCTGAAATATTACTCTTGTCCTTTAATGCATTCATTTCCAATTATTTATTTATTTGAAGATATATGCAATATAGCAGATTGACTTTAGCTACAGTAATTGATGGCTTTGTTATTATTTACAAACTATTTTTAAAATTAATTTATTTTTTTATAATACTTCATATTTTAAAATGCACTAGTAAAACATTGCATATAATAAATTAATTATAGGTCTAATTACTTTCTTTTTTTTATAAAATGATATTCTCATGTATGTATGATTATCTGAACTATTTGATTAACCAAACAACCTTGATCCCAATTAGTTTGGATAATTGACATTCTACTGTATAAATTTTATAATGACAACAATGAGAAAATATTATCCTTTTTTATATATATCTTTACCTAATATATATATATATATATTCTTGATAATGTGAGTAAGGGAAATTCCCATCTGTAGATACTTGGTGTATAAATGCTATTTAACACAAATAGCATTTAGGTCACAGCCAAAGGAAAAAGCAAAATCCCAAAATTTATTTTAACAGCCTCAGAAAATTGAAAAGTAAAAAAATGATATTTCTATTGATATTTAATGCAATATTCTTTAGCAGTTCTATTATTTAAAAAATACAATTTTTATTAGTAGGTGTATTTCTTTGATTTAAAATACTTAAATAATAATAAAATATTATTAAAATTAAAAATTTAACATCTTCATAAATTAAAATTAACATCATATAGTTTAGGCTATATTTATCTGTCAAACTAACTTCAACATCTTTTACCTTAGGTGATTTGTGTTTCTATTTAAACAGCCTTTCTCAAGCTTAATCTTTGATTTTCAACAGCTATTTTCAGTATTATTATTAGTATGCAAGAATAAAAACTTTATTTCTAATATGATAGTTCATTTAAAAATGTTTTATATATATTGCACTCTTGCTACAACGGTGACATAATCCAAAAAACTAAATTTTTCGATAAATGGAAAAAATTGGTTTTCAGCTTGCATGAAAATTATTGTCCAATCAAATATTTTAGCAAAAATCTAGCAGACAGTTAGATTTAAGTAAATGCATTTACTTAAATTTATGTTACTTATTATGAAGTTAAGTAAATGCACTTTGATGATTGATAGAGTTATGTTTCCTGATCTAACTCATTAATGGTAATAACTCAAAATTCACATTTTTTGAGGTGTGTCACTTTTGTAGCAAGGATGCAATATGGACTACTCCTGATTGAAATTCAAGCAAACTATTCTATCTCTAGATCAAAGAATTAGGAAATGTAGTTCTCTATAGGAATTAGCAGTTAAAGGCCATAGGGCAGGGGTGGCCAACCTGTGGCGCATTGCATGATTAGAAATGGCACACTGAACCCCAGAGAAAAATGAAAAAAATTCTTATACAATTTATCTATATATTTATATATTATAAATCTGAAATGCCTGCTTGTGCGTTTTCACTTATAACGCAAGTACAGCCGAATGGCTTTTTATGAAACAACTTTTGTTTGTTAGGGGATTTACACAGAAAGATTTAAAGACAGGTATTAATTATAGAAATTGGAGTAAATTACTAAATATAAAATCCAAGATGGAAGATTAATGCTATTTGAGCAGCTTCATTGAGTTAGTGACCATGTGACATGTTAGTTGGCTGATATTATTGGCTTACTATGATTGTCTCATTGGATCATAATGGCCACATGATCCCAATGACTCAATTACTAAATTAATGGTGGATATCGAGTAATGTGCTGTATATTTTGTTAAACTATTGAACTTCAGATTTCATATTAAAGCTTTTTTTAATCTTTTTCTAATTTTCTATTGATTATAACTTATATTACATTATTTAACTGTAATGCTTAAGTTAAACTTTGATTAGGCTTAGTGACTACCAACCAGGTGACCATGTGATGGTGTGCCATTAAAGATATCTAATATATATATCTAGATATATCTATATATATATAAATCTAACTGTTAAATATATCCATATTACGATATTTTAAAATGGCTGAAAAGAGGTGAAAGTTTGTATGGCACATCTTAAATAAAAAATGAAAAAATTGGCACATGAACTATAAAAGGTTGGCCACCTCAACCATAGGGGCAGAGCCCCTTAATAGTTTTATATAATTTAGTTTTTCAGTTACAATAGACTCTCTTTATCCAGCATCCATTATAATTAATGGGTGATACTGTACAAGTTTACAGTTGGAAATTTTCCTGTTACCTATAATTTAGAAATTCTGTCATAAAATGATCTTGAAAACTACTGGTAAAATATTTTTAAATAATGCGAATAGATTTTCTATAGCATTAAGATTGAAATTTCAATCTATCTCATCTTTTAGATAATTTTATGGAAAAACACTATTTTTTCCCTATCCTGTAAACAAGAATTCTGATTTATATAAATTTGACTTTATGTGAAAATTTTGGAATGCAAAATATTCTAAAAATCATTTTCATAATTTTAATGTAATTGTAATTTTTTGCAATAGTATCATAACAATAACTACGACATTACTGAAATGATGATAACATTATCATAATAACTTATTGTAATGTAAGTTATACATATGAATCATATTGTATTAATAGTTATGTATTTTGATATATAGATAAACTTATAGCAAAAGATACATAAAGTTGTATAAATTTTTATTATAATATATAATAAGAAAAATTTCTTAAATTATATAATACTTAATATAATATATCAAATAAAACAGGAAAATTTGTTACAGTAGAGTCCCGAAAACTCAGCCTAATGTAGACCAAAGGGTGGCCGAGTTTGTGAAAATGCCAGGTTATCAGGAAAGGTTTTAAAAAAGAATAAGTACGAGTGTTTCCTCAGAAAATACAGTACTTTGTATGTATTGATTGCTTGAGAATACAACAGTTTACAAAGAATGCAATACTGTAACTCAAACTTAAACTGCCCAAATACCCTTAAACAAAGGAAAAGTACATACTTATGAAGGCATAGAGCCTTTGCTAATGAAAATTAATGAATACACAATGTACAGGGTGTGGCCGAGTTATCCGGACTGCCGGGTTATCGAGTGCCGAGTTTTCAGGACTCTATTGTATTTTAATTTACTTGAAAATTATTGCATATATACTCAGCTTGAAAGTTATTGGCAATTTATTCTTGGCTTCACCAGAACTATATTAAATACAATGAATTAAATATTAAAATGGAACATAATAAATTATTTAAAATCATCAAAATATTCAATATTTTAATGCATGTTGGTCTCTAAATAAATCTTGTTATTTTATGTTTTGCTTGTTTTAAGTTTAGTATATAGTGTTTTATATATTTTTTATGTTCAAAGTTTTCATACAAAATATATACTTAATTCATACATTTTAAAATCATAAATTATTCAAGAAATTAAATATTTAGTCAAATACAGGCGAGATGAAAGTTGTATTATTATTATTGAGTTACACACTCATGCTTTATCATAAGAAATTCACAAAGCACTTTAAGCAGGAAAACAGCAATTTATTATTTGTAAATCAATATAGATACTAATAATAATATGCAATAATGTGCTTTGTAGACTGTTTCTTTATAAGCAGCAAAACTTGAAAGTTTATGCTCATGCTATATCATCATTTAATCTGATCTTTCTTCTTGATTTTTCAAACTAAAATTGTTTCCTACTAAAAATATATTTGTAATTTATTAAAAATATACTGTAGCTAAATATGTAAATTTATATTGTTTTAATTTATTTATAGAACTTAATTAAATATACAGATATCCCTCCTATAACACAGTACTTCTACAATATGATTTTTACTTAACAAATTTAGAAAATTAGATTTACTCTCCTACAACACAAAACATTTTCATTAATTTTTGTAAATCCAAACTATGGATATAATACACACACAAAATGCAATCACTGGGAAATATTTTGCGAAAATTAATCGTAAATGCAATTTTGCTAATTTGCCGTGAGAGAGACAATATGTAGTCTAGTTTCAATTTCGATTTGAAATTATATTAATTATCAACTATTGAGTATTTTGTGTTCCAAACATTCAGTTCTTGGATAAAAAATAAATTTCTATTCTTCAATAGAGAATGTGAAATAGAAAAAAATATCTTAAAAATAATTTATGAATAAAAAATTTTTTTATTCATAAATTATTTTTGGATATGTCTTAAGAAATGATCATTTTGTAGCAGGTTAGATTACAGATTTTATAAAGAGAGCAGAAGATACACAAACTTTAAATGTAGATTACAGATTTTGTAAAGAGAGCAGAAGATACACAAACTTTAAATATAGAAAAAAGTTCAGAAAGTGAAATTGATATTGTTAAAAAGAAGAAAACATTCTCGTTTTAACTTAACAGTAACAAGGGAGATATAATTATTAAATGAATGTTACATAGACTGTATAATTTTTTCTTTCTTTTTGTTTTATGTATATTTTTTGTCTTACATTTTTATTTATTTCCTTTATGTTTCATGTTATGAATATTCTTAATAAAAATTAAGTTTCTTATGTGGAATTAAAGAAAATTAATTTTTTAATTGGTTTTGGAATGTAGCCCTTTTTTTTTGTTTTGCATTGGCTTCAGGTCACACATAACACAGTTTCACACAACATGGTATTTTTTAGGAACATATCTACCTTGTTATACAAGGGATACCTGTATTTAATTTTTGCAATAAATTTTTTATAGCAATAATTAATTAATGAAATTTCATTACTAATTTTGCTTCATTTTCCTCCTAAACTGGAAATTAATTTTCTAAATTTTTCAATCAGACTCCTGAAAATTTCGAATTACCAGATGATTTAAAAATTGAAGAAGATACAGAGATTGAAGAAGAGACAGAAATGGAATTAGGTATGCATAATATATTTTTGTAAACAAACAAACAAACACACACCTAAACACACACACTATATATATATATATATATATATATATGTATACAATATATATTTTTACATAACTATACTTAACAACAGCATTGGAAGTCAGTATTGAGTCTATGGGAGTGGTATATTACCAACTTTTGTGATGGTATTAATGCACACAGAATAGTCAATTTCAATGTAAAAGATAACAGTATCAGTAATGGTGTTTGTTTTTATATAATCAGGCCTCTGGATTTTCAGTTTCGAATAAACATTCAATGTTATTTGTCTCATTTTTTTCAGCTGATCATACAACCTTTCAAAAACAATTTAAAATTACAATTCTCTGACAATTAAAAACACAGTTAGAATTGATTGGAATGCACAGAACATCATTGCACATTTGATCATCATATATATTATAAACATGCAGATAATTTTCTACATGTTAAAATCATGTTAATATTGTAATTTTATTTGAAGCTTATAGCATATTTGTTAAAATTTTCATTATTTTATGGCAATTTACTGTAATTTTGCAAATAATTTAATGAATTATTTCATTGGCATGGTGATATAAATGAACTTCAACTCTCCCATAGACTCAGTACTGATTTCCAATGCTGTCATCAAGTATATTAATATAAAAATTTAATATTGACTACATACATATATACATACATGTTTATTATTTTTATTATTATTTCGATGTATGAATGGCATCACGTGTTGTTATCAGTTTTCTATAAAGGCAATTTGGCTAAACTATAACACACTCATTACAAGCATTCTTTACTGCAAATTATTTAATTGTTATTGTTAGCCTTATTATTATTATTATCTTTTAATATTATTTTATATATATTTATCTGTTTTTATTCATTATTACATTAAATAAAAGTTACAAAATAAAAATACTAATTTCTTTGCTTTTGTTATGGTTAATAATAACATTTCTTTGCATATTTTGTATCAGTTTACACAACCCACATGATCCTTATAAACCAAATAATGTATATTTGATTTTATCACAAAATATATTACAGTCCTTTATTTTATATATTATTATATTGCTGGAGTGTTATGTCTCTTACTATTACAAAGTGGCAGAATGTCTACAACCTTAAAAACAATCTCGTCTATAACAAGAAAAGAATTAGGTTTATCACAATAATGTATCTATGCAATAATTGTTCATAATCAATAAATATGTGCATATTGTATGCAGCATATATATTAAGTCTTCTCATCTGCCAGATCCTATTTTCATAGGCTTTTATCCTATTCAAAATGAAAGTTGATGTAAATTCAAATTATCATAAAAAAGGAGGGAATGCTGTGAATAGGCATGTAAGCTTTAGTCATTAATTTTTCTTTTCCTAATTTTCTCCTTTAGAATTAACTTTTTTCCAAAATATTTTTAAAATAATAATAAAAATTGAGGTTAATGGGAAAGTGACACACTCAACACATTGTCAGTGAACAAAGAACTAAGGAGATCACAAAATGTAATACAGAGAACTATTATAAAATATTATGTGAATATTGCAAAAGTATATAACTGCTAAAGGTGCTTGCTTTTAAAATGATATTGTGTAAAAGTTTATATTATAAATATATTAAAAATTTCACTTATTTTTTTTTATTATACCTTATTTATTGATCTTCATTTCCAGATATCTTTCTTACATATATATAATTGATAAAGAATCAGCATTTTCTTATAAATATTTGATTCCTTTTATTTTAAGAAATTCCTTTTTGTATAATATTCCCAATACTATATGTTATATTTAACTGTAGTTAGTAGCTTTGAATTGTGCTATCTGCTGCTTATGATTTTGCCATGGTTACTTCTTGTTTAAATTAAAATATAATATCTAATTAAAATATATTTTTATTGTATGGTTTTTAAAATATTCTCAAAATTATATTTCTTTGTTTGATTTAGTTTACAAAAAATTTTCTCTTAATATTTTTAGAATCTATATTGAGAAATTATCATAAAAAACTAAAATCAAAAACATTATATATTAAACTAAAGTGAAAAAATTTTAAATGATTATTTTAATTAAAGTATCCTCATTCATTTTTCAAATATTTTCTTCATACTTGTTTTTTTTTGTATTAATTATGTAGTTGGTAAATACAGTCGATTCTCGTTATTTGCAGATTCCATATTTGCCTATTCGACTATTCGTGAAAATCTATTTGTAACCATAAAATTGATTGATTTCCATGGTTTTGTGCTTATTCATGGACTCTTGCTGAGCAAAAATTCTGTTATCAATGTAAATTCTTTCTCTCTCAAATGTAGTCTCTATATTGCTCTGCCAGAAAAATCTCAATACCTATCCTTGCTCACTCCAGAGACTGCAGATAGGACAAAAACCTGTTCATATCATTTGTAGGTCTAACAGAAGAATGTGACACTATGCTTGAATGTAGCCTCAAATTCAGGTGCCTAACTTCTTGTGCGTTTGCTCCTTATGCTGAGATTTAGATGATCTGAGACAAAAAGTGACACAGATAAGGCTGACACAGTTTTTCGACACAGATCAGGAAGACAATGAAACATCAAACAACTACCCAAGCAATACAATTAAGATAAGATTTTATTTTCTACATAGTTAGTGTTTTAAAAAATTAAATAAAGATTACTGTAATTATTTGTAAGTATTGTAATTATATTAAATAAGATGTCTTTAAACAGAAAAACACATACAAAGCAAAGATGAAAATGTTGAGAAGGTTCACAGGAACCTAACTCTCTGTTTCCCATAGACATAATGGTTCAGTATTCACAAAGAATTTACATAACCTAACTACTGCAAATAATGAGAATCGACAATATAATTAATAAGTAAAATTAAAAAGTGAAACTTTTTAATAACTAAATATACAAGTGCAAGTTATTTGTAAAAAGGAATGATATTAATAATAATGGAATTTTTACAGATAATATGGATATTGATGATGAAAATTTACATGAAGAACAAGATGTTATGAATGAAAATGAAGAAAAGAATGATTTAGAGAATATTGATTCACAGGAACAAAATGATATCAATGTCAATGAGAATGAGGACCAAAGTGATTTAGAAAATATTGATTCTGAGAAAGAAAAAAATAGTAAAGATGATATGGAAAATGAGCAAGAATCAGTAACGCCTGAAAATGAAAAAACTGGTAACTTTTTTACCTTTAAAATTTTTAGATATTTATATAAAAAATGAAACAATTTTAAATGAATCCAAATTCCATTTTTAATTAATAATAAAAATACTTTCAGGCATATACTATAACAGAATATTTAAATTTAGAACTATTAATCTGTTCTGTTATTTTAAATATTCTGTTATATTCTATTTTATGACTGTTACACAGAAATCCTTGAAAATACTTTGTTATTAATGAAAAGTGGATTTTGGGTTAATTTTTCACTGTTTTTATTATTTTTTACTTTATTGAATCTTGATTTATTTTATATTTTTAAATATTTAAAATAATTTTTTTTATTTTAATAGAAGACAAATCAATGCCTTCCAAAAATGATCCAACAATTGAAATGTCTTTGCCATGTGAAAATAATAATAATAATAATAGTTCTCATGATAAGGTTCTAACAGTTCCAGAATTCAATGAAGATTGGTCTGCAGGTGATCAAAATGCTCCTGAGAAAGAACACCATGGAGAAGGCTTTGCAGATTTCAATAAACATAATGAAGGTTAGAAAAAATTGCAATAAATTATATTAAATTTTATTCTGAATGATTATAATACAGTATATCGAATTTCAGTTTTTAGAGAAACTATTTAAATTTAAGCAATTTTTTCATTATATTTATATTATCAAATTCGATTAATGATAAGTAAACATATTTGAATATCAATAGGAATTTTTCTGGAAGGCTATCCTATTAATCACAGGTTAAATTTATATTAGATATTACTTTTCTCTATTTTTCCAATAACAAAATCATTGATATTAGATATTACTTTTCTCTATTTTTCCAATAACAAAATCATTGGTATTGACCTGCGCTGTAGATATAAAAGGCAAGTACCACTTTGTTGGTACTGTGAGCTTAACAATATTTGTTAGGTTAACACTAACTAACAAACTAATTGATTATTATTAAATGCTGTATTTTTATATTTTTTCCATGTGAATCATAGAAAAAATATAAAAAGACATAACCATAATAATCAAATCAATATTGTTTACAAATAAATTTTGAATAAATAAAATCCGTTTTAAAAGTTTTGACCACAAAATTAATATATATTTTTAATGTGATTATTATTATCTATTAATAGTATAATGAAATATTTTGTCAAGATAGCATCTGAAAATCTGAAGTATAATTGGATAATTGGTAATGTGATTATTATTATCTATTAATAGTATAATGAAATATTTTGTCAAGATAGCATCTAAAAATCTGAAGTATAATTGGATAATTGGAAAATTTGAAAATATTTATCTTCATATTTTTATTTATAGATAAGGATTCCATTTTGGCCTAAACAATATTAAATTTTTTAATTGAATTTTTAAATATGCTTTTCATTCACAGTCTTTTTTATTTCAATAGAACAAGCATAAAGAAACTTTTCATAAAGCTAAATAAACTTCCACTAAACAACAATATTCTTTTGAAAAATAAGAAAGAAATCACCTTCATAAAAATAATACAGATTTATAGTTACTCATAAACAAAATCAATTGTCCAAAAAAAAAGATGCAATTTCTAAGATAATTTAAAAAATCTAAGCTACATTATAATCTGTTTCTGCTTAGAATAAATAATAATAAATAAGCACATAAAGACAAAAAATTTTTCTGTTATAGACTGAAGCTGATGAAGATCTCAAATAAATTTTGATTTTTCTGCTCCTTTTATTGATAGAAAAAAGTTATGTAAAAAACACTAATTTAACTTCAAAACTTGAATATTTTTTAATCATTTTTCAGATTGTTCAAAAACTTTTTCGAACTACAATATTATTAATTAGGTAATAGCCAACAAAATTTTAACTGGTCAACACATTGTATAACAGAGTTATGTGATGGCCCTTTGATTAGCTAAAATATGGATACAATAATGCCAAAATTAGATTTTTAAGGAATAATCTTTATTGAGAGTTTATTCATAATATTTATGGATAGTTTTTGTTTAAATTATTTCAATAAAAATAATGCATATATTATGATTAATGTATTTCATTAACATTGTCGTCATCATCAACCGTGGACTCAATGCACATTGGTGTCATAATAAAAACTAGTAGAAAGAACTAGTGATGCAGTTCGCGTTTTTGTTTAAATTATTTCAATAAAAATAATGCATATATTATGATTAATGTATTTCATCAACATTGTCGTCATCATCAACCATGGACTCAATGCACATTGGTGTCATAATAAAAACTAGTAAAAAGAACTAGTGATGCAGTTCACTAATTTTTTCCATCTCTCTCTATGTAGGGGCATATGGCTCAGTTTCTGCAATCCAGTTGCTTAAAAATTAAATTCTTTGATATTGATCAATAGGTTGGTTGTAAAAATCAATATACTAGAATTTTTAGAATTTACTGCAAAAATGCCTAAATTTCTTCATATTAAACTACAGATACTATGTATTTATAAATTCTCCTATGGGCTATTAAAAATGTTTTCAAACTCAAATATAATTTAAACAAAAATGTTTTCTTTATGATTATGATTGCTTTATTGCAATTCATATAAGAAAATCTATAAAATAAAATACAGATAGTACCTGATTTAAGACTTTCATAAGTTAAAAAATTTATAAATTACCCACTACCAGTATTTATTATTAGAATCTTCTTTTTAAATTAAATTAATAACTAGGTCTTTTACAAAAATAAACAAAAATCTTTATTGAATCTTAAAAGTCTCTTAAGATTCAGGATTTCAAGATTTTGTTTTACTCTCTACCAAATTTAATGAACATAAAAAGATTGCTTTTTGTATATCATACCTTTGCTCAGGGACTCAAAACCTTTTGTTATTTAGCAGACCAGTCCCAGAACAGAACCTGAAAAATCTAAAGATATAAGATACAGAATTGAACTTGATCTTTCAGATGGTATTCAATTACTTTATCATATGATTATCCATTCAATGGAAATTTTTTAAGGTTTATTTCTTTGATATACATTATAATTGCAGACATTTCAATAAGCATTTTTGAACTTACGTAATCATCATTATTAGCACCTGCCATAAGTATGAATTTCTATCATAAATATAGAAAATTACCATTGTGAGTCAGGAATTTCTATTGTAATAAATATGAAGTACATACTATATAGGGTGAGTTTTTTATCTTGAGACAACAAAATATCTTAATTGGATCTCATTATTTCGGAAAAAGTTGTAGACAAAAGTTGTTGGGTTTCTAAGGGGCAATCAATTGGTGACCTTAAATGTGACCTTGAGAACTAAAAACTACTACGTCCATGTTGATACTCCTGGGTAATGTTTAAAAGTAGTGAATGCTTTTAAAGGTTGTAATAAGATCATTAAAAAATGTGATAAAAATTATGGTTTCCCATTGGAAAAATCTTTTGACCTGCAAAATAATCTAGACTTGACCTAAACCTTAAGGTCAAGGGTATATCCAATTGTGAAATTTTCCGCATGTCAAGGGTATATCCGATTGTGAAATTTTCCGCTCTTTCCATTGCTGGGGTCAAAAGTAGGTCTTCTCATTTAAAAAAACTGACTTGACTACATTGAAGATCAAGGTCAAGGTCAGATTTAAGGTCACCAATTGATTGTCCCTTCAAAACCCAACAACTTTTGTCTACAACTTTTTCTGAAATAACAAGATCCAATTAAGATATTTTGTTGTCTCAAGATAAAAAAACTCACCCTGTATATTTTATTAGATAAATTCATAATTAACAAATTCATGTTTACATTAATTTATCCTTCTATATTATAAAAAATAAACTTGATTATCCATATTATCTTAGATAATCAAAACTGTACTAAAGGTATTTTTAATTTATGTTGAATGATAAATTTATTAAAAATTTAAATTATACAAAAAAATTTATTAAATGGAATAGTAAAATCAGTGGTGGCTCATGACTTGAAATTGTGGGGTGATGCAATTTTCAAAGTATGCATAGTTGATATATATACATTGTAAATACAGTGTATGCGTATTTGGATAAAATAGCAAAATTACAGTAAAAATTTTAAAAAATGAAATATTGTCAATAAAATTATACAGAACTGTAAACAACCGAGTTCTGCTGCTTCTATTAACGTAAGAAATAACACCAAGCACTTGAAGCAGGACAAACACACTAGTTTATTATTAGATATATATAATGTATACTACATATACTAATAATACAACAATCTTTCCAGAAATGCTTTCGGCCTTCTATGGCCCTCCCCAGCCGGTAATCTGAAGTGACTAAAGATCTACCCCGTATCGGAATGCAGGCCGTACCTGATGGGGTACTGTATAAACAAACATTAAATTTAAAGGGCTCGCGATGACATAAAGACAAGTGCGTTTTTCCTGCTTCAAGTGCTTGGTGTTATTTCTTATGTTAAAATTATATAGTTTAGTATAATTCAAAATGTTACATCTTTAACTAAATACAGGACAGACAGTGCTGCATTATGCTAATAGCTCGCATCCACACATGTCATTATGACATGCATATGCTTGCCTGAGTATGTGCGAGTAGCAATACAGCACTGTGCCAATAGTGTCCCTCCCTTCTATGGCCCTCCCCAGCCGGTAATCTGAAGTGACTAAAGATCTACCCCGTATCGGAATGCAGGCCGTACCTGATGGGGTACTGTATAAACAAACATTAAATTTAAAGGGCTCGCGATGACATAAAGACAAGTGCGTTTTTCCTGCTTCAAGTGCTTGGTGTTATTTCTTATGTTAAAATTATATAGTTTAGTATAATTCAAAATGTTACATCTTTAACTAAATACAGGACAGACAGTGCTGCATTATGCTAATAGCTCGCATCCACACATGTCATTATGACATGCATATGCTTGCCTGAGTATGTGCGAGTAGCAATACAGCACTGTGCCAATAGTGTCCCTCACTCTCCTAAGTGCTACAAGCAAGATCATTGGCTACAAGATAGATTTTTATTATTTTTTTATACAAAATAAGAGAATTGTATAGGATTATTGATGATAAAATTAAATATTACAAGCAAATATAAATAAATTAATAAATATATTTATATATTGAGAAAAATTGGGAGTGCTGCAGTTCCAGAGTGCCTATGCTTGAGCCATTACTGAGTAAAATTAAAAATTATAATACAATATTAGATATCACCAGTAAAATAATCAAAATAATAATAATTTTATATATGTTAGTAGAAATATTAGTAAGTAAAAACAAGACTATTCTTTAATAAATTATAAATAAATCTAACTTCTAATAATCCAAAATTATTAGAAATCTTTTGCAGCTTTAATTAATGTCTCCCATGCTGTAGATAGATAACAAGTTAGTGTTTTTTATAACTTCTTTGGCTATATTTTACTCAGATATGTTCCACTTCTTTTACAAATTCTTTTCTATCTGTATAATCTATAATTTTAGTATCTTTCCATAATATAATAGACTCACACAAGCACTTTTTAGCAGTAGACACTGTAAAAGTTTTATTTCACAAAATGAAATAAAACTTTTACTGTGTCCACTGCTAAAAAGTGCTTGTGTGAGTCTATTGTTTAATGAGTTTAAGCAGTTTGGTTTTATAACTTTCCATAATATATTGATGTTTTTACAATTTGCAACTTTACAAAGTGCTGAATTGAAATTTTAGTAAAACAGATGTCTCGTTTAAGCTCATCTACTCTATCTTTCAATTGCCTATTGATTATAACTATATATAGGTTGATAATCAAAAATCTGGCAACCTCGGGACCTGAGGATCGCCAGATTTTCGAAAATTCTGGATTTTTGATGTATACATATGCTGTATATATTTAATAGAAAAGAACTACTTATACAGTGCTTTAAACAAATAAAATTAAACAATAAATGAAAAGCAAATGAAATTTTTAATGTTCTCAATAACTAAATAAAAGACTAGTTCTACAGAATGTTAATTCAACTAACTTTTAAATAAAATAGTTCTACTAATTTTAATTTGTTACTGTACCCTCAGAAAAAAATTAAAAGATTTTATATAAAGACAATAAGCAAAAAAAGACAGAAAAAATGTCAAAATATGAAAAAAAATTTCTAACACTAACCATGTCTAAAATGAGCTCATTTGGCATCAAAAAAGCAAATCTGGCAATCTAGTTGCAAGCATGACCAAACATCTGATTCTGGAGTACAGGGCTGTCAAAATGTAAATGGCTCCTCCAGAAAACAATGGTGCACAAAAGCAATAAATTTAAAAATGCACTCTGACATTCATGCTGAAAAACTGATGGAACCGGAATACTGATTGTCGGCAATGGTGCCAAGAGAAATCCCAGGTCCCGGTACGAACCAGGTTTTGGGCCCCTATATATTATATTATATTTATTATTCATTTATCGAATTTATTTTATATATATATAATAAATTCTTGTTAGGAAGTGGCCCAGGCCCTTCAATCTTCTACAGGCCCAGGGAATTTGTTGCTCTTCCCTGCCCTCTCAGTGCCACTGATTGTCGGATTTTTGGTTGTCAACCTGTATGACAAACAGATATTGGTATCATTATTCATAAATGAAATTTTACATATTCTTCTTCTTTCTTCCACTGGTCGCTTCTTTATCATTGCATATTCACACAACACAATTAATACATTCACACATATTCACACAATAAGAATTAACACATTTTTATTTACAATAGTTGGTATTCTAATTTTAAAATCTTTTTTAATATAAATAGTCCTTGACTTATGAAGTTTTATTTCAAAAATTTTGAACTCACCATGGAAGTTGAAAATGCCAAAATTTATGGATTTCTCATTACTAATGTTTAATAGGGTAGTGTATATTATCTGAATAAACATAAAGAATACATAACTACAAGAATCAGATACAAAAAATATGATTTCCTTATATCAGATTATTGAATCAGGAAATTGACCAATAACAGAATCTATCAGTGACATAACCATCCTAAGTACAAGTTGATCATAAATCAAGGGCTATCTGTACTTCATTTTATTCTGTTCAGAATATCATACAGGAGGGAGACTTGCACAAATGCTGTATCGTTCTCCTGTGCTGTTTTTCTGTTGGTTTGGATTAACATAAAACTTATTTTTAATCTGCTGAATAATAATTACAGTCTTAACTGAGTATCCATGTTTATTAAATGTGTTAATAATATACATTAATTCTTGTAAATCTGGAAAATGATAACTTTATTTATAAGTACATAATGCTAAAGATTTAACAGCAATCCTTTAATATGTTTTTTGATTTAAAGATTTGTGCAATACATATATATGCAGGAGCAACGGTTAATTTACGGAACACTTTAGTGGTATTAAAATCAGATTTTTTGATAAGCCATGATTCCAGGAAGTGAGTCACTGTTTAACTACATTGGTCTCATTGAAGGAAAATACCACATTTATTATAGTTAACATTATCAAGAAATTGTTGCATAGAAATTTTATCTTTAGCAGTAATAAAGATAGTATCCACATAATAGATATAAAAATCATTTCTGTTATAGTCAATGCTAATGGTAAGCCTATTGGGATACCTTTTAATTGAATATAATAATCATCATCCAATTGTAAATATGTATTCTGTATTACAGTATTTGTTACTGTAACAAATACAAAATTGTAACAAAAACAAAATTGTTTTTGTTTCAGTTATTTAATAACTGAACTTGCTCTGCATTTTCTACTACTGTGAATTAGGAGGATAATAGACATCTCAACTATATAAACTTTTAAAGAAAATCTTGGAAAAATCTCTTCTTAAATTATGTTTCTTATTAATTTCTTATAATAATACATAAGGAAATACATATTCTTCTTATTTTTAAAAGAAAAAATTTAACTGCAATATAAATAAATTACATTCATTTTGGTTTCATTCTTTCATTTCACCTTTTATAGTTTAAGAATTAAGAATTATATTCTTGAGTATAAATTTAAATTGCCTCTTTAGTTTCAGGACAAGAAATGAAAAATATTTCACAATTTGGTAGTATGGAAGATAAAATTCAATCAGCAAAAAGGCAGTTGAGGCCTGCTGAAAATCAACGTACTTTAGGTACTCCAGAAGAAAATCTCTCCTGTGTTGAGACAATTGAATCTTCTAAATGTCAAGAAGATAAAAATTTAGAAGAAAATCAGAAATCTAATTTATATGAACACATTCATGATTCCAATAGCAAATATGATATTCAAACTATTGACACAGCTACAGAACAACAAGCCAGTAAACAAAAATTAACTTCTGATGATAAGATTAATGATTCCTCAGAAGAAATGGATACTCCATCACAAGAGGAGAATATTGAGATTGCTGAAAGAGAAAACATCAGTGGTAGAAGTTTTTCATCAATTCCAGAGAAACAGAATATTGCAGGTCAAAAAACAGATGATATGGAAGTAGATGAATTACCAATAGAAAATTTAGGGGATATTACACAAACATGTAATGTAGCAAGGGGTCCAAATTCAACTATTCATACTCAATATGATTTATGGACTTCTCTTACTCAATCAAAAACTTTAGAAGAATTAAGATTAAGAATTGAACATAAGATGGTTTCTTGGACAGAATCTCAAAAAGATGAATCTCAGAAAAGTCAATTAGCAAGAGAACTATGGCAGCAAAATACAAAAATTGTATTGCCATTTGTGCAAGAACTTTGTGAGCAGTTAAGACTTGTTCTAGAACCAACTAAAGTTTCTAAATTAAAGGGTGATTACAGAATTGGAAAAAGATTAAATATGCGGAAGGTAATAATAAAATTTTCTTTCTTGGTGATTAAATTTTCCTTTTTGTTAATTTCAATGCATATATTTTATATTTTCAGATAATACCATATATTGCTAGTCAATTTCGCAAAGACAAAATATGGTTAAGACGAACTAAACCTAGCAAAAGAGAATATCAAATTATGCTTGCAGTTGATGACTCTTCAAGCATGAATGACAATAAATCTAGGCAACTAGCTATGGAATCTGTTACTTTATTAGGCAAATCACTCTCTTTACTTGAAGTTGGTCAGATATCTATAGTAACTTTTGGAGAAGATGTCAAACTTTTGCATCCATTTGGAGAGCCATTTACAGATTTATCAGGCATAAAAGTATTCCAGAACTTTACTTTTGAACAAAAAAGAACTAGGATAGCTCAACTTTTAAACTATGCAACAAACTTAATGATAGAATCACGTCATGGTCCTATCTCAAGATTAATATCTAAAGAAATTGCACAACTTCTCATAATTCTGTCTGATGGACGTGGAATTTTTAATGAAGGAGAAGAATGTGTTAGACAAGCAGTACGATTTGCAAGAAACAATAATATATTTTTAGTTTTTATAATTTTAGATAATCCAGAAAACAAAGTAAGCTATTGATAATTACACTAATTAATTATTTAAAATATTAAAAATTTAATAATTTTGCAATTAATTCCAGAATTCTATTCTTGATATCAAAGTTCCTATATTTAAAGGAGATCAGGTAATAATTTAAACTTTAAAAATTTATTTTAAATCAAATTGTTTTGAAATTTTGACTTTTTCTGTTTCAGATTGAAATACTCTCATATATGGAATTGTTTCCTTTCCCTTTTTACATAATTCTTCAAGAAATTCATTCTATGCCATTGATTTTAGGAGAGGCCTTGCGTCAATGGTTTGAAATGATAACATCAACTGAACATTGAATTTGTGCCAAACAAATTATTTTTTGACTATAAAAGTTTTATGTGTGCAAAATTTTTATTTATTATTTAAAAACTTGTACAAAGATATTTAAATAATAATATTACATTCCATTTGAGTTTGTATATAGTTTTTAATGTATATCATTTGGCAGAAATATTAAACATTGTTTTTTGAAACATTGACTGTTTTCTTAAAAATATGTGCAGGAAGGCTTAAATAAGAAATCTTGTACAAATCCATATTATAAGAAAATATAGATAAAATTGTTTATTTTAATAATAATAATACCGTATTACTTCGAATTTAAGTCACAGTAGGATTTTAAAATTGGAAAAAATAAAAATGATTTTATAATAAGTATCGAAAAATATTAAACATTTTTATTTACTTAATTAGGTAGCTTATTATATACATAATAAGCTACCTAATTTATTGAGAATCTTCTTCAGATGTACTATCACTTTCGTTTTTTTTTTTTTTAAATAGCACCAGGGTATTTTCTTTCAAACATGTTCTAATCAGTCTTTCATCAATTCTCTTGTCATCCATGCATTCTTTTGTGCTCGAATTATAACACTCTTAGGAAAATTTTCATTGGATAGTGGTTTTTTGTTTAATAAAAGGTGGCAATTTGTTTCCATCAGGATTATAAACAGCATTATAGTAATTCGTGATTTTTCTTATAATTAAAATATGACCAGATACGACATGATTCTACAAGTTACTATCAAACAGCAACTGGATTAAATCAGAAAAGTATGAACGGGGGACCACCAAATAAACTGTTATCAATGATTGTATACTATGCGCATGCGTAGAGCATAAAGTAAAAGCCCCAAAGTTGGGGAGTGGGAGATCGGGAGAAATAAAGGCTGGTTTATAGTCCGACTCCAGCATGGAGTATGCTGTGCGGAGCTCGTCAAGTTCCATTCGGTTCACCATGTTTAGTTGATGTTAGTGTTGGACCATGGTCTATAAATATATATGGTCATCCCACTTCAACACCATTGCTATAAGATTTTTTGTTTTGAAATTCCATCACTAGAGGAGCTATTCCATCAAGCTATTCCGTGCAATTCGTACTTGTAACTTAGGTTGTTGTATAGAACTAATTTTATTTTTTGGCAAAAAATGCCATATTGTTTTGTTTCTGGCTGCAATTCAGGATATAAATCCTGTAAGAAAAAACAAAAAAAAAAAGGGCTAATAATTCCTGTGAAATCGAAAATAATTCTGTTGTTGTGGTGTATACTTCTCTATGTTGAAAATAAATCTATTATAGAAATCCCACTTCCAATTTTTCTATTACAGTATTTTCCATTGAAAATGCTAAATGCAACTGTAAAAATTCAAACATCTCTAAATTTATTTGTGCTAAACTACTAATATCTATGGGAATGAGCTTTTAAAGTAACATGATTTACATAATTACAGTATATAAACTTTCAAAATAGGAGAAAGATAAATAAGAGGAGGATTTCTCATTGCTATCAAAATTAATCAGTAAAAATTTTCAGTTCCCAGATAGCTTTATTCCAATCAAAAAAGATCTAATACAAAACTAGATATGAAATGATAAATAAATTATTTTAAATAATGAGATATTTTCTTAGATATGAAAAGATAAATAAATTATTTTAAATAATGAGATATTTTCCTCTTTCAAAACTATTATACTGTGAATACCATTTCTAGCAGATACAAAAATAAATTTCAGAAAATTTAAACAAAGTTCTATCAGAGTCAGCACTACTAGCAGGACAAAAGGAAAAAAGCTTTTATTTAGAAAACTTTAAAAACGTTTTCAGCATTTCTTAATGCCATCTTCAGTTACAAATATACTTATTCTAAATTGAGCCAACAGTATAAAATGGTTGACCTCAGAACGTACAGGAAGACCTTAAACAAAAATATCAGAGCAGAAGAATCCTATATTTTTCTCAAAGAATGCAAGCTTAATCTGGTCCTACCGATGTGCATTTATAGGATCATCCTTCCGATTAACTCTCTAAAAGTACTCAGAAACACCCAAAGAATCTGCCTTAAAGCAGCGATAGCAGATGCTAAAAGAAGATTTTATAAATTTAAAAACATCTCCATGAATCTTAGAACAAGAATTTGTTCCACAGAAGATCCATCCACTATACGACGGCTGGATATTATCGACGACGTAGCCCATCACTATAAAACACGCCTTAGAAAGAAACATGTCTGTAAACTCAAATGGATCTTCAAGAACCAACTTCGTCCTACTGCTAAGCAAGCTCTTCCCCTAGAAGACGTCGTGACAGTTATTGATGACATCTATATCCCATCTTTTGTTAAAGAAGTCTTGCAAATTGGCCCAGCCTGTGCAATCTTCGAACAATCCGTTATTCTCCAGGACATCCCAGCTTTAGAGAAAGCCATCCAACCACTAAGTGAATTAGAGGCAGAACGTAGCAGATGGTCATTTATTGCTGAATTTAATAGGAAGCGTAGGATTAAAAGTAGACCACCCCTAACACACCACAAGTTAACCGCAAACAGGTTAAAGAAGTTTCGAACTGGTTGCTAAACCAAGAAATTACAATTACTAGAGACGATAAATCCAAGAAACTAGTAATGCTAAAGAAAACAAGGTACGACCACTTTATTTCTGATTACATCCGAGACTCCAACGCCCAATGTTTGACTAGTGACCCCACTTCAAAGCTTACTTCCTTTATTACTAAATTATTTAAAAAACCTTTCTTCCCATCCTTTTTAAGTAAGAG
>AYEL01090321.1:0-44135 GCA_000484575.1 Olivierus martensii | reverse complement strand
AGCAACTTACAAATAATTACTAATTTTTATTCCACAGCAAATCAAAAGGTGCTTCATTAATAATAATGAATTTTTACAGGTACTGAAGAAGGTAATGTATCCATAATTATGCAAAAAAGCTAACTGACACGAATGATAGAATTTTATTATTACATTCTATTATACATTCTATTTTTGATAGAATTTTATTACAGTAAATTTTAGATGGCGCTAAATTACATTTTTTTAAGAAATAAAACGAAGTATTATGACAGAAAAAGTACATAGTACAGTCGTACCTCGGTATACGACCTTAGTACTTATTTTTTATATTTGAAAAATTATTCGATATGCTATATATTATTGTTATTATCGTCGACATATAAATATTAATTTCTGTTGCGTATTTCCATCATCAGAGTGCTCGAAATGCCGAATCACTGCTCTTTTTTTCCCAGTGAATATGACGTCAGTAGCTGCGATCACAGTCACTGCAAATGTGATCGCGCTCCAACACTAGTTCCAATTTAGAATAAGTATATTTGTAACTGAAGATGGCATTAAGAAATGCTGAAAACGTTTTTACAGTTTTCTAAATAAAAGCTTTTTTCCTTTTGTATTGCTAGTAGTGCTGACTGTGATAGAACTTTGTTTAAATTGATAGTAAGCAGTTTTATGTTTTAGAAGAATTTCAGAAAATTATTTTCACTAAAGGATATATGTATCATAGAAAAGTTTGAATTAAATTATAAATTATTTTATGAATGGAATTGAAATTGATACACTTGAAAATTTATTTACTAATATATCAACAAATAATAGTGTTTTAAATAATCATGTGAAAAGTAATTATAATTTTGCTTATTATCAAGGAATTATGCCTTATTTACCAACTTACATTAAAATGCAAGAAAGTTTTACTTCAAATGCCCATTGTATGTCTGTTCTGATCCAGAAATTTTAATAAAGTTTTTTTAGCATTTGTATGATCTTTGTGCTCAGATACAATAATTCAGCCCATCAATTAATTTATTATTATTTATTTTTCAAACGGGATTATTACACTGAAATACATTTTCAATTTTTATTTAAAATTTTTATAATTCATTTACTGTAGAATTAATGACGACAGAATCTTATCGTTAGTAATTTCGGAGGAATTAGAATTGTATTAATTGACATTATTTAAAGTTTTTTTAGCATTTGTATGATCTTTGTGCTCAGATACAATAATTCAGCCCATCAATTAATTTATTATTATTTATTTTTCAAACGGGATTATTACACTGAAATACATTTTCAATTTTTATTTAAAATTTTTATAATTCATTTACTGTAGAATTAATGACGACAGAATCTTATCGTTAGTAATTTCGGAGGAATTAGAATTGTATTAATTGACATTATTTCAATCACATTTGAAGAATCAAAGAAAAAACAGGTCACAATTGCAAAAATTGTTGACTTAAAAATGACAGTTGTGAACTAACGTTAAAAATTTTGAAATATTATTTTTTACTATTTAAGTTCAAGTCCATAAAACGTTAAGGATAACTCTAAGGTGTCTTCATTCTAATTTATCAAAATACAGCGAATTCCTGCTAAAAATATTTTGCAATGTTACACTTTGATTTATAAGATTCTACATGTAACTCTATAGAAATTCGTCTGCTATGGCTGAGTTGCTGATACCAACGCAAAAATATTTTGCAATGTTACGTTTGATTTATAAGATTCTACATGTAACTCTCTAGAAATTGGTCTGCTATGGCTGAGTTACTGATACCAACGCCGCCCTAGTGACTAAACTCTAAACCTTAACAGTTTTTCCTTTGTTATCGGTAGGAGTGGGATGACCATATATATTTATTGACCATGGTTGGTTATGAACTGCCAGCGTCTTTACCTGACTTTCGATGCTGAATTCCCATCATTCAAAGTACGGAGATTGCGCAGTCTTCTTTTCATTTATAAAATCCCATTACGAAAAGTTATGCTTCTATTTTGCTTCTTCAAAAATTAAAGAAAAAAACAAGTTGTCTTTGATGTCAATGAAAAATTTAACGAATATTTTGCTAGCAATGTCTCTGCATTGCAATGACGATGATATTAATAGAAATTGATTCCTTGTTATACTAAAATATTTTGCTAGCAATGTCTCTGCATTGCAATGACGATGATATTAATAGAAATTGATTCATTGTTATACTTAAATGTTTTAAAATGCATGAAATTAAAAAAAAAGTTTTTTTAAAGTTTAAAAATCGAGTGTTTTTGTTACTTTGTATTAAATTAATTTTTAGCCATTAAAAAATTCTTTTATAAATAAACTTATAAAATTACTTACAAAGCTTTGGTAAAGCGTGAATAAAAAACTTTTATTAAAGATTCCAAAAACATTATGGCTTAAGCCCCATCTTCAGTGGCTACAAATCAAAAAGGAACAATACAAATCTGTTAATTTAAATTCTATAAATTCAAATTTAAAATCAAAAATGTTTGGATGGGCTTTATCGGCCTCGATAAATTTCTCTATGTCGCACTCGACTGCGTGATTTGATTCCATGTCTGTCTTCGCAAAGGATAATGGTATAGCGTCACTCAACTTCAAAGTAGAAAATCAGAAACATCTTGACGTCACAAATATCGTTGATTAAAAAAAATACTAGAGAGATACATTAAAATGGAACATGTTTGTACAGTTTATTGATTTTTATGTTATTTATGTACTATATGTCATTCTTAGGTATTAGATTATATATAATTATCGTCTGAGAGATAAAGTAATGATGTAATTTAATCTACAAAAAAGCAAACAATTCAAGTGGACATATCACGCCATCTGTCAAATAAGTTATAAAGTTTTGCCGATATTTGAATTTTTTTAGAATGGGCATTTTAAAAAAATATTTGTTCTTAAACTCTAAGTGCAACTCATAGACAAAAATGTTTGGATGGGCTTTATCGGCCTCGATAAATTTCTCTATGTCGCACTCGACTGCGTGATTTGATTCCATGTCTGTCTTCGCAAAGGATAATGGTATAGCGTCACTCAACTTCAAAGTAGAAAATCAGAAACATCTTGACGTCACAAATATCGTTGATTAAAAAAAATACTAGAGAGATACATTAAAATGGAACATGTTTGTACAGTTTATTGATTTTTATGTTATTTATGTACTATATGTCATTCTTAGGTATTAGATTATATATAATTATCGTCTGAGAGATAAAGTAATGATGTAATTTAATCTACAAAAAAGCAAACAATTCAAGTGGACATATCACGCCATCTGTCAAATAAGTTATAAAGTTTTGCCGATATTTGAATTTTTTTAGAATGGGCATTTTAAAAAAATATTTATTTGTTCTTAAACTCTAAGTGCAACTCACAGGAACGCAAATCAAAAGGATTTATAAAGTTTCACAAGATCCTCAAGTGAAAGTAATGAGGATAAATTACTGTATATATTATTAAGGGGAAATTGAAAAATTAATATTAAATTAATTCATTATTATATTTAAACTCATAGATTCCCCGGGAAATCGCCAGACACAGATTTGGTAATTAAAAATAATTGCATTAACTTTAAAAAAAAATACAAGAATGAATTTTAAATCTGTTTTCGGCTTCCCCTCAACGCAAAGCAATTATGCTACAAAGATTGATTATCAGGGATTACGGTTTTTAGCATATTTTCATAAATGTGAGTGAAACTTATGACTGCTATAAATTCATATTCTGTTACTCTATAATCGTTGATAAATTTCTACAGATTTCAATAGGCCATCATAGTTTCTACTTTTTAATATAGTGCATTTAATCATTTCAAATTGACAGTTCTATAAAAAATATGAAAATTTATTTAAATATTGCACCAAGTATTCAAGCAGTTTACTAGAAAATAACATACAAAAAAAAAATAGTTCAAATATAAACTTTGTCAAATTTTTTTAATTTTCATATTAAACATTGTAGCTAACTATTTGAAAAAAAAATCATTTTCAGAATTTTAAAATGAGCTTTCATTTTGAAAAACTGCATCAAAATCGGTTTGGAAAAAGTTATTGAATGTATATATTACATTAAATTATCAACATTTTTTGTTATATCTTAACTTTACAATACCAATTTATTGGTTCACAATATAAAATTTTCTAAAACAATTCTATCTTGTAAATTCAGAAATGTGTTTTGTTAAGAATACATAGTTCTATGCATCAGCTCTAAGTCATAGCAATAACCACAGCAAATTTTTTTTTAAATTATATAACTCTTATCATAGAAATTATATTATTTCCGTCAACGTTGATCGATTCGCTTTTATATAGCAAAATCGGATTGTTATTTATAAGTTGCAATACAATATAAATAAATGATGGCATATTTCTTATAGAAATCACTATGTTTATGAGAAAATGCAATATAAAGTTATTCAATTATATACAATATTGCTTTCAAAATAGCTAAAACAAGATCAAACTATCAATAAGTTTTACATTAGGTTGTTTTTGAAAGAAGTCATTATAATGTAGATTGTGTAAAATTTATGTATTATGTTAGATATTTATGTTTTATGAACATAAAAAACGATATTGCTTAATGATTTATTGCATTTTTATAATTTGTTATCCATAATACTAATATTTGGAGTAAACATATACTTTTTTAAAAGGGATTTGAAATGGCAAGTATCCTAGGCACCTCTTTGTATAGTGTCTAGTGTAAAATGGATATCTCTCAAACTATCAATAAGTTTTACATTAGGTTGTTTTTGAAAGAAGTCATTATAATGTAGATTAAGTGTAAAATTTATGTATTATGTTAGATATTTGTTTTATGAACATAAAAAACGATATTGCTTAATTATTTATTGCATTTTTATAATTTGTTATCCATAATACTAATATTTGGAGTAAATGTATAATTTTTTAAAAGGGATTTGAAATGGCAAGTATCCTAGGCACTTCTTTGTATAGTGTCTAGTATAAAATGGCTATCTCTTAAAACAAGAATCACATCTTGATTGTATATAGAGTGATAATGCACTTCTTATGATTTTAACTTACAGTCAACCCCCATATTACATGGTACTTCTACAACACTGTTTCGTTCTTACACAATTAGAAAATCGCGGTAATCCTCGCACAAAATGGTATTTATAAAATATGATTTCGTTCTAACATGATTTAGAATTTGGGTAAGGCTTCAATTTCATATAGCACAGTTTCACATAATATGAGATTTTTATAGCAACCTAATTATCGTATTGTACGAAGATTACCTATGTGCGATAATTTAAATAAATTCAGCTTAAATTTTTTCTAATTTTATTTCAGGAAAAAAAAATTTATATAACTATAGTAAACTCTCGATCGAGTGTAATCGGGAAAAGAAGTATCACAGATAATCCGCAATATTCTTGAAAAATTCTGAATTATGGACAATATGCATTTAATATTAAAAGATAAACAAATTGCATATACAGACTCTCCTCTAGTATAGTTATGAACATAATTCGCACATAAGTTTTGTTTATAAATCGGGTTGTCCGTAACTTAGATACTGCTGTTGTTTTGGCTCCAAAAATACTGAAAATTTTATATACTGTATATTGTAATGTATTTCACAATTGCACCAATTAAAAGTTTCTTATTTCACAGATTTTAATGAAAAGTTCCGAATATAAAGCGAAGAATTTTTGATGTAATCGCCGTCATCTTCAAATACTGCCATAATATGTAAAGTGTAATTTTACATTATATTGGTTGCTGGATGATTTGCTATCATATTACTTAAAAATATTGAAGAGTTTTTGAAATTTCGTGGAATTTCATTTTCAAACTTCAGGAAATTTCAAAAACTCTTCGAATGTTCGTAACTAGAGGAGCGCCTGTATACATATATCCAAATGTTTTATAATTTATTAAAAAGGGAAACAAGAAATTTGTATTTATTTATTTGCAGCAAGAAAAATTGTTATCTTTATTGCAATAAACCAGTGGTTGTGCAATAAAAATCGGAATCAAATTAAAATTACACATATGTGTAATTTTAATTTGATTCTGATTTTTATCGCCAATTATTTAAAATATAATAAAGAAATTAATTTGAGACGGAGCGTGATAAAGATCGAATGTAAAAAACATCGGTAATTAACCACCACTTCCGAGCTGCGGATTACCCCGGTTAATCGGGAGTCTATTGTATTAAGCGTTCCTTCAAGCCTAAATAGAAACAGAAAAATTTGTTATAAATCTATATTAATATTAATTTATTTAAAGAAATACGGTATATAAAAAATTATGCAACATAAAAGCATGGATAGTAGCTATTATTAGTGAGAAATTACTAAAATATTAATTGATCGAAGTCATTTTGGTGAATATTTAAAATAATTTTAATAATTTATATTAAAAATAGAGCTAAATGCTGCATACAAATTCCGCAAGCAAAAATAGAAATAAATGAAATTTAAATGATAAAAGATTGGACCAACCTTTAAAATGAAACCATTTTAAAGATCGGGTAAGTCATCAGTGATTATTCTGTTTTGACGTCAGAAATAACTCAACATCATTATGTTTCTGAAACGACTTGCTGAGTGTAGTGATAAGATGGCGGCTAACATGGTGATGATGAAGACAATAATGAATGTTATAACTTCATTACCGTCCATTAGAAAGCACTAAAACTTATTTGCCAGTAAACAGCGATGACGATAATGATTTGTTACACTCTCTAACTTTTAAAATTTTATCATCTAGCACGAAATAACTCAACATCAGCTTGTTTCTGTTTGACGATGATAATGATTACAATCTCTAACTTTTAAAATCATATCATCTAGTAGGAACTACTTTTTCCGCGACGTTGGATAAACGGTGTAAACCGATGTCAGCACTCTCATTACGGTTCAAAAGCGATTATTGTGATTACCGTTTGATGAATTCAACACTGATTGGCTTGTTGAGCTTTGGAACGGTTTTCTGAGATTTTTTTATTCATCGCTGATTAGTCTGTTGAGGTTTGGAACGCATCCGTCTTGGTAGTTCTAATCAACAGTGATTATAGACAATTTACCAGGAAAATTGGATAGTCAAAATTTCGAGAAATGCTTTTGGTTTGGCGCCATTTGTTGTTCGAAAAACAAACTAAATTAGCATCACACGTTCATTTATATACCTGTACAAAGTAGCAAGTACCCGGCGTTGCTTGGAATTTCAGATACATAATACAGTTTATTTGGAAACTCTTGCACCATCATGATGACACTCTGACTAATAATAAATAAATTTTAGATGAGTTTAAAAATGAATTTATAGGTAGATTAATGTGAATTAAACCGGCAAATTACAGGGATAATTTTGGCGACGTTCATTCTTAGGCTCCAAATTGGCTAGCCAAAACTCAAGATGGATTCAACAGGATAGACTCGAACCCCGTAAACTTATAAACTTTATGGATATTAGAATTACAATGAATCATGCAGAAGCATCAGTTTACATATCCTTCGTTTATTATAACATTTGGATTCCTCTAGCTTTTTATATAGGGTGGCCATTCGTCTCAGATTTTGATACAATTTCCCGCGTCAGAATATGTCCCGGAAAATGACCTAAATTTAAAAAAAAAACTCGTTTTCAAGATTCGAGATTTTTTAATTTTTTTTTTTAATTTCCATGCGATAAATCGGCTATTTAAGTTATATTTGATAATAATACTGTCATCAGGCTCAGACAAGCGGGACACTTGTCTCGACTCCGCATACCATAAACAGGAAAAGGTAAATTTATTAAATTAGAGATAAAAATGAAATATTCATATAATTGTTAAAAACGGCATATATAATTAAGCTAATATCATTTTATGTTGTATGGAATATAGGAATGAAATTAAATTGGATGACCATTCTTCCGGATTTTCCGGAACAGTCACAGTTTTGGTACATTGTATTGCATTATAATAAATGTCCCGGAAAACCATCTCGTTTTGAAGATGGAAAGATTTTTTATTTTTTTTGAAATTCATATGCGATATCAACTATTCGAATTACATTTGGTAGCATTATTGCCTATAGGCTCGGACTGAGATTTAAAATTCATATCGTTTTCAAGATCAAAATTATTTATTTTTTTTAAATTTGAGCGCCAAATCAACTATATTTAGTAGCAATGTTCAAAATGCAGGTTCAAAACATATGTCAAATCAATATCATTGTGTCGACTCTTACCAATTGTGTTTTATTATTCGAATTCTTCAATTTCAATTCAGTATGGAATGACTTAAAATATTTTAGTAGATTAAATTAAGTGCATTCTAATTGATGTTATTGTTAATTAATAAAACGATAAATCTGGTAATTTGGTTAATATATAAATACGAAAATAAAACATCTTAAAATTTACTTCTGATGTCCAGAATTGACATGAACAGAAAATGGTCAGCTTATTTGTGTGTCCAATCTAAGGATATTGGTTCAATCTTAACGTTGATTTAGTCAGCATGTTATGGCATCATCATGGTGACATCTCGGGTGACATGCGTCATCGAGACGTTATCCATTGTTATGTCATCGTGACATCATACGTAAAATGTTTTATGACACCACCCATTGTTACGAAGACGTTATAACAGTAGTCCTATCAAGTCATTACAAATTCAAATACAGTATATTTCTGAAGGATTTAAATGAAAGTATTTCCGTTGTCATCCCAAAATGCCCCACTCTGGGGCACTCTCCATCCAATGTAGCCTATATTACCCACATGATCACTGGGAGTCATTAGGGCAAATTCATCTTGAGAGGTCAAATGATGTGGGATCCTATACGGAACAGACAGACATTACATTTTATCTATGTAGCTTTCTTTAACGTAAAACTTAAAATCTTGTTTTTGAGAGGCTATTAGATGTTATGAGTAGCATTCTGGAAAGAACTAATCGTCCGAACTTGTCTTCTATTTTGGGATAATTAAGGATATATTTTTGGAATACATAAAAATATCTTTCATCATCATCTCGGATAATGTCATCTTTAATCGCAAAATATAACTAAATCTATAAAATAGTTCAGTTATAAATAACTAAATGATGTTTTGTTTCTCTTTTGTAAAAGCTAAAAACAATATGGCGTCGGCCGGATTGGCCGCGTGGAAACGCTTCGGCTTTCCACTCTGGAGGATCCGGGTTCGAGTCTCGGGTCCCATCCCTTGAAAATATTTATCATGGGGTGGGAACCCCATGATAAATATTTTACATGCCCGGCCCATCGATCCCCGTCCTCCACAATCCGGCTGACCCCTTCGCAGGGATGGGCAGCCTGTGGTGAAGGGCTTGTTTCGCCCCGCCACATCTGGTAGTATTCTATCAGAATGGAGTGTGGCGTCATCTGTTGACAAAAAAAAAACAATATGGCTGATTTATTTTTTCCTAGTATTATCTGATATTATTTTACCATATGTGGTTTATTAATCAACTATAATTTTTATATTAAAATCTTGTTATAAAAGCCCATCGATCCCCGTCCTCCACAATCCGGCTGACCCCTTCGCAGGGATGGGCAGCCTGTGGTGAAGGGCTTGTTTCGCCCCGCCACATCTGGTAGTATTCTATCAGAATGGAGTGTGGCGTCATCTGTTGACAAAAAATAACAATATGGCTGATTTATTTTTTTCCTAGTATTATCTGATATTATTTTACCATATGTAGTTTATTAATCAACTATAATTTTTATATTAAAATCTTGTTATAAAAATTATTATTTTTAATTATATTAAATTTGAACAATTAAATAATTCATATAAGTTTATTATATAGTAGCATGGTCTAATGGCATATCGGAATAAAGTCATATGAAATTAATTAATGTTTAAAGATAGAGGATTTTAGAAATTCTGATTAAATCGTCTTTGGGAAACATTGATATATAAAAAAAATTTTATACTTAATGTAATATTTCATTTAATTTTTATATAACCTAATAAACTCGATTTTTGTTTGTTATTAAATATCAAATTTCTATAACAGATGTCGCTACGACTACACAATTTTCAAATCTATTATTTAAATACAGAAATTTTAAAGATTTATATTTCTTTGAATATTAAACCTAAATTTAAAATAAAATGCTGTAAAATTGATTTTTTCAACACATTTATCTTCTGAGATTGTCACTTCTCGTGAACTGCAGTGGATTTTTATCTGAGATCATCTGTCTTCCCCTCCAGTCTTGGCTGGTAAGGCAGTGTTCGCCCAGTGTCTATTCTATGCGTGTTATGGGAGCTGTCTGCATGGGGTTGATGCGTGCTAAAATTGATTAAGATTTTTTTCCTACTCTGTCTTAGGTTTAATTAATGTATACCTAAATGTTAGTTAACATTTAGGTATATGTAGCTTTCAGATTAGATATATTTCAGGATTTATTATAATACTAGTTTTTCAACACATTTATCTTCTGAGATTGTCACTTCTCGTGAACTGCAGTGGATTTTTATGTGAGATCATCCAGAGTGCCGCTAGATATCGCTGCTTCGCTTTAAGGGAGTGATCGCAATAGGAAATTTGAACACAATTTTGGTTACAAAACGTCAGCTTGCCATTTATTCAGAATGGGGTGAGAGCACTCCCTTAAGGTTACTCTCGTAACCGCATCTAGCGACACTCTGAGATCATCTGTCTTCCCCACCAGTGTTGGCTGGTAAGGCAGTGTTCGCCCAGTGTCTATTCTATGCGTGTTATGGGAGCTGTCTGCATGGGGTTGATGCGTGCTAAAATTGATTAAGATTTTTTTCCTACTCTGTCTTAGGTTTAATTAATGTATACCTAAATGTTAGTTAACATTTAGTTATATTTAGCTTTCAGATTAGATAGATTTCAGGATTTATTATAATACTAATTTTATTTAGCTATAATCTTTTAGTCTTTTTGTAGTTTTAATTGTCAATGTACTCAGTTTCATAATGATACATCGGTAATGACTTTAATAAACTTATTACTAATATACTGTATGTTAACTCAGTTTAGTATTAGGCACAATTAGCTTTTAGGCTAGCCTGTTAAGATTAGAATTATTTAATTAATCGTTAACTGACAAGGGTTACTTAACCAAATCTAACTGGTCTTCGGACCTGTACCATACTTAGTTCTAAGTCTAAACAAGAGTTTTACTTAGTTATACAATATTAACAATCTGTCACTTTCATAAGGAATGTTCAAAGGCGTCACTTTAACCAAATCTAACTGGTCTTCGGACCTGTACCATACTTAGTTCTAAGTCTAAACAAGTGTGTTAATATTGTATAACTAAGTAAAAATCTGTCACTTTCATAAGGAATGTTCAAAGGCGTCACTTTCGTTTCGTTAGCCTCATTACTACTAAGCATAAAGGCCGGTTTGCACTTTGATTAGTGATTAGTGCGAGTGATTAATGCAGGTGATTAGTGATTAGTGCTAAACACGTTTGGACTATAACTGATTAATGTGAGTGATTAGTGATTAGCGAAGTAGAGTGATTAGGAGAGCGTTCTATTTTGTTGTTTAGTTCAGTGTTTAGCGCTTTGCAAATGGACGTTATTTGTATGTAGTATCTCTTTTTTTTAATAATGGCAAAGTGGAACGAAGATCAAACCTATAAATTTGTGCAAGAATATTTGAAACATGAATGTCTTTATAATTGTAAAGAACCGAAATACAAAAATAAAGGAGCCCGAACTGCTTCTGTTTGCCAACAAATTAAAGCGGGAAAGTCGTACGATACGGGAACGCACGAGCGGGGTTTCACTGTAATTGAATTTGAATTATGCTTGTCCGGCACTAATGATGCAACCTCAAAGAGTTTTCAGTGGTAAATAAGTTTTAGATCTCAGAAAAAAAAAACTGAGCGAAGGGACTTCAAAAGCAATGTTACAAGTTAAGTGCAATTTTTCCAATTCCTGTGAAGAATTTTATAAGAATTACTTATAAAACATTACTTGAAATATTTTCAAGTAATGGAGATTTATTAAAAGCTTCACTCTGCGAAAAAACAAATATAAATAATGTATTTATTTATTTATTATTATTTGTTATATTGATTGTTGCATTTATATATCATTTTTGATATTTTTTTGTATTGAAACTATCATTTTCTATGTAGTTAACTTTTTGTTATGAAAGGAAAAATATTTTAAATTTTTTTATTGATTTATCAGCAGTATGTATTTTTTGTAATTTTTACATTGATATATGCATAAAAAGATATATCCAAGACATTTTAATGATGCAGAACTAAATAAATTTAATAAAATGGTGTTCTCGCGAACGTTCCAGTTATTGAAATAATTGGATCAATTATTCCAACATAAAACATCTGATCACTTTAGTGTTAACTTTATTCTAAAGAACTAAACGATCAGTTATTGCTGCCATGGGAATTCCTATAGGATGCCCGTGAAAGTTTCCTAAATACAAAATTAAAAAAGAAAGTCATCTTTTAAGATTTTTTCGTTTAATGCCTTTCTCATTTCATTGATACTAAATCGTATTATATATATTTTAAATCTGAAATCGAACAGTAAGCGAAGTATATTACCAGAGTATCTAGTTCTCATTTCATTGATACTAAATCGTATTATATATATTTTAAATCTGAAATCGAACAGTAAACGAAGTATATTACCAGAGTATCTGGTATATCAATGCACCAATAACAAAATTTATTATTCAAAAAAATCATATATGGATAATTCGTAAGACGAACATCATCTTCCGAATAATTGATTATTAAATATTTAACTCAATGATATTAACCAAACAGATAGTGCCACCCGTAGTCTTGATTTAAAATAATTATTCAAATTATTATTTAATTCTAAATCGTTACGTTAGGGGCTAATTTGACTTAGAATTGGTGCGTTCCAAATCTCAGCAGACTAATCAGTGATGAGTAAAAAATCTCAGCAAACTGTTCCAAAGCTCTACAAGCCAATCAGTGTTGAGCTCATCAAACGGTCAACACAGTAACCGATTTGAAAGGTGGTGAAAGTGCTGACATCGGTTGACACCGTTTATCCAACGTTGCGGAAAAAGTAGTTCCTACTAGATGATAAGATTTTAAAAGTTAGAGAGTATAATTAAATCATTATCATCGTTGTTGTTTTTTGGCAAATACGATCTATTGTTATAAATCATTATCATCGTTGTTGTTTACTGGCAAATAAATTTAGTGTTTTCTAATGACGCTAATGAAGTTATAACATTCATTATTGTCTTCTTCATCACATGTTAGCCGCCATCTTATCTCCAACACTCAGCAAGTCGTTCCAGAAACATACTGATGTTGAGTTACTTCTGTTGTCAAAAGAGACTAATCACTGATGACTTACTGTTGAAGTTTGGAACGCACCCAATATTTGGTTTGTACCATAGTTTGTGACTTCACAAAAGTTCCAACGTTTGACGTCAATATGACATCATCATCGCACTTTAAGGTTTTGATTTTTTCAGCTTTGCTTACAGATAGAATACCCCATTTAGTTCTCAAAAATTTCTGCAAATAAGAAACTAATATCTCCCTACAAATAGTGTACCAGAAATTCTGGACAATGCTGGATATACCTGCTAGTATTAAATATATGTATAATATCAATAATAATTCTATATATCACAAAATTATAAATATCTGTAAGTTTAATATATAAATTAATATATGAAATACAATACAGCTTTTTAACTTTCATTTAAATAATTAGTATTTATGGATTTTTATCAAACAGGTCAGTAAAAAAACCGCCGATAGGGCATCAATTTACCCATCGTTCTTTTCACATTTTTAATATTTTACTGTACTGTGTGCGGTATGTTCACGTAATATTAAAAAATCTTGGATGTAATGATACACGATCATAGGAAAAAGTGCTATTTATATTTTCCATATAAGAAAAAGTTAAAATTGTATTCAAAGAAGAATACTATAATGTTGAAACATGTATTTACCGATAAAATTAAAAAATAGAAATTTACTGAATATCAGGACAATATTTGGGGGAAAAAGATAATATGGAACGGAGTAAGTAAAAAAAAAAAAAAATATATATAGCTAACTTCATAGATATGCATTAAGATTACAGTAAGGATACTACGCTTATTTTAATAAACAGCGCCCTCTAATAAACTAAATTTACAATGACGCTTTATTCATGTTTAAACATTGGAATATATGATTAAAATTTAACTCAATTCGTAAAAATTAAGGAATTCCGATCTGACTCCCAAATTTTTAACAGGGATCACGAATATCACAAATGTTGCTAAATTAGCGTAATAATTTTTGATTGAAACACGTTCAAATTTGAACTCTATAATACTTTATATAAAATTGAATATCTGCCTGCTCCCTATACATTCCAACATCCTTTGATCTATCGGAATCAAATTTTCAATGATCCTGTGAGTATATAGGCTACTCTTGATCAAAATTGTTCCAAGGATTTTGCGGGTGCGATAAAAATATATGTTTAATCCTTTAGACTTATTGGAATTTAGATGTTGACGTATCTTTCTATTAAGATCTTGTGTAATAATAATAAATTCATCGGATATGCTAGATCATTGTTAGGATGATGATTTCGGATTCTTCCAATCATAGAATTCCAAATACTGTTATTTACGCAATAATGATGTCATTATGATGTAACAATGGCTGACGCACAAAATATCGTCAGGGTATGATATCAAATGACGTAAAAGTTGATATGGTTGTCGATACCTCGTTATCCATATACAATATACGCAAGAGGAAAATTATGTTAGAAATTTCCGAACAATTTTATTGTTATTTAATATAGACGCCAAGTTTTTGATTGCAGATCATCTTAATTTTATCTTTTAATCGTTATGTTATCAGAAATCAGGATTATTGAAGAAATAAAATATTTTGTTATTTTGTAGTTTATAAAAATCAATATTCTGCTTCATCTTTAATATTTTTACAATATAAAAATCCATCCTGATTTACCGAGAAAAATGCTACTAGAATGCTATGCTGACATTGCAATTACTGAATTATTAGAAAGATATCCAGAAATTATTTTTGGAAGGACATGCTTTTAAAGTCATTTTTGAATCCCACAATGGCTTTAATTAATTAAATAAACTTTTATTTTAATATGGAAGTTGATCATTCTTCTTCCATCTGCTTGTTATCTGTTTGTTATTGTTTGCCTATCCTTGAAATTGATTGATCTATAGTCATATGCTATATTATTTTATTTTTCTCTTAGTTTTCTTGCAAAACATGAGCTTTACTTGTCACTCTGTTTGTCAGTTTCTAGAGAAAAAAGTATAGATTCCTTTTCTCTACTAAAATCAATTTATTTTTCCAATAAACTTCAATATAATGTATGTATTGTATTCAAATTTATCTGGCTTCATCTCACTTAAATTTTTTTTTATAAAGATTTTTCTAATGACAATTTATACCTTTATTTGAGATGAAATTTAGAATTTCAAATTAAAATTTGGATAATATTTAAATTAAACAATTATTTTTTTAACTAGATTTTAGTAACTGAATGAAAACAAAATCTATATCCAATATTTTTAATTGAGATTGAGAAGTTTAAAGTAAAATGAATATAATCAATTTTTTTATACAGTTCAGAATTTAAAAAAATTAATTCATCTTTAAAAAATTCCTCTTGCACATATAAACTTCCTTTTACACAACTACTTATGTGTTTTGTTGTTATAGTTCATTTACAAAAAATTACTCAAAATTCTAATTGAGAGTTTGTTTTTTAAACTAATTTTTTCAAATAATTGATTATATGCAAATGATTCTCTGACTTATGCAAGACTTTTAATCTTGGCAATGTTACATAATTGAATTTACTTTTGATCTTAAATCATAGAGATCATTATCATGCTGTATGATGAAGTGAAATGAAACATGACTGACAGTAAAAGAGGAGAATATACATGAATGGGCAGAAGTGTTGAAATGAACAGATTCAGGAGAATGAAGAAAAGGAGAAAATTTAGTAAAATTAAATAACTATGTAGTTAAGAAAAGAGTAGAATTGTAAATTATATAAAACATGGAAATCAAATGATAGGGAGGGAAAAATGAAGTAACCTATTACATGGCAAAGAAAGCTGGGATTATGCAGCTGAAAAAAAAGGAACTGAAAAATATAAAAACTAATATTATAAGAGGAGACAAAATAAGAAAATTGAAAAAAGGAGATGGAAAAATGGATAATGTGCCCAAATGTTTATGCATATTCTTCCCTTTTACTGTTTGTCATTTTTCATTTTGCTTCATCACACAACCCAATGCTGATCTCTATGATTTCTTTTTCTCTATGAAGTACTTGTTTTGTGTAGTTTTATTAATATTTTACAACATTAAAATTGATTTATTTAGTATTATTGTTTGTTGCATTTTTATTTGTATTTATTTAATCACAATGAACATTCCCAAACCAATCCATAAATTTTCATTGTTTGCATATACTAAAAATATTTTAAAATCATAGTTTTTATTAATACTAAAAGTATAATCTAAAAATCAAATTGAAAAATGAAAGCACTTATATTCATTTTAATATTCATTAATAATTTTTGATCAATGAGGTGCTTCATAGAAAGTAATTTTTAAAAAATTTGTCTTTGAATTTTATGTAATATCAGAAATTTTTAATTTTGTTATAAGTTCTCAACAATAAAATTATGATCATAATAATAAGTAAAGGGTACTAAAGGCTAACAAAGTAATAGTTTATGATTAAATAATGATTTATTTACCTAAAGAAATGAAAATTTAGCCTTTAAAATCAAGCTAAATTTTTTTAATTTCTAGAGTGATATATAAATCTTTAATATATGAAATTTTTTGAATTTTATGATAAATTTTTAAGACAATGATTTTGAGCCCTCTGACAATCCTAAGATTTCACTCATCCAATTTTTTAGAAGAGATTTTTAGTCTCATTTTTCATTTCTGGCTGATTTCATTACAGATTTGGATTCCTCTACAAAAAAGTTTTCCAATTCCTGATATGGAATTATAAGGATAATTAATAAGATTGACTTGAATGATGTAACAATTGATTTCATTGAAGTTAAAAATCATTTAAAAGCTTTTTATTATGAGTACTATAAAACCATTTTATGAATGGACTAATAAGGGGAATGGGGTCTGTTAATGCAGATTATCCAATACTTCTAAATATGTATGAAAATAGCCTGAATGGTCATCAAAATCATAATACAATACTGTATAAATAACATTAATGCATATACATGATACATAGATATAATTAAAATTATAGTAAATATAAATAAATGATGATAAAGGAGATAACTTTGCTCTCTATTTGTTAATTTTAAATTTTCCTGTTGTAAACAAAATATTCTGAACAAATTTTGTTCTGAAATCCATTAATAAGAGAGATTATAATATATTTAAAAACTGTTTAAATTTTTTTACAATTTATTTTGTGCATTATTCAAAGTATGACAATTACAACATATTGTAACTTGATAATTAGTTATCCAAAGTTAAAAATGGATTTTTCCTAGCTTACTTATGTAAAAAAAAGCACAGGATTTTATATTTGAGAATTCTATTCAGATTAGGATGATTGATCAATATATATATTTATCGTAGTTGTTTCGTTTTCGATAAAAAAACATAAACGATACAATAAAACAATTTGTACAAAAAACAAATTTATATAAATAATAGTTATAGTTATTGAATTTTAAATCATAGACTATATAGAATTTTCTTAGAAATTATCCGTATTTTATTTAAAAAGTGTAAAATGCTTAAATCGTTTCTTCTCTTTTTTAAGTTAAAATGTTTTAACAGGAAATATTTTATATTGTATTTCCATAAGTTTTAATTTAAAACTTTTACTATAAAAGAAAACTTTATATAGTAAAAACATCTGTTTTCATTGTATAAAGTTTTCTTTATAAAAACAGCTGTTTTTACAGATACAAAGATCGATGTTTGATGTCACTGAAAGACAGAACAGTTTTCAATTTTCCGCTTGATTGCCTTAGCTCCAAACTCTAAGTTAGATGATAATTTGAGCCGTTTTCTTTGAAAGTGGTGTAAGTCCATTTTTGACAAAAAGTTAGTTGATAACAATGAATGCAATCTGCTATGAGCTTTTTATCTGTAAACAGTTCCCAAAAAATTCTTCAAAATTTTCATCATTTTGTCAATATAAATTTACGTAGTTAATGAAATTACAAATATAATTACTTTGAAAGTGGTGTAAGTCCACTTTCCGCAAAGACATAATATTTAGTTCAAAAATTATACTACATAATTTCTCTACTTCATTTTTATATGTGTGGCAACACTGTTAATGACATAAAAAAATGAAACGGGATGATTTTGTTTCGACGAAACCACTAAAAAATGCAATTCTAAGAAGACGAAAAAATACTAATGGTGAAGAGGTAAATTGGCTGAATATATGTTGGATAAGGGTTTTAAAAAACAAACCATATACAATGCTGTATAAAACTTCATTTGATGAAAATGCGGAGTTTAAAACACTAGATTTATCCCCCGGACGAGGAAGACTACGAAAATTTGAAAATATAATACTACCATCTTTATATCATCATGCCAGGCCATCACATCTGAAAAAATTCAACGATATGATGGATCTATTACCTTATATTCCTCCAATACATCATGACTATTTTCAAAAACTTTCTCATAATGATAAAAATAAAAAATGCCACATAGTAATATAAAGTTGTAATTAAAGTCTTTAAAATGGCATTACCTGAAGAAATATTGAAATAAAGCCTTTTTATTTTGTTATTTTGACATATTTAATAAAAATTTCATAAAAAATTGGTTTTATTCAATTGAAATCACACGTTTAATATTTCATAAATGTATGATTTTCACATTTTGTTGACTTTGAAAGTGATGTAAGTCCATTTGAGGTCATCAAAAGTATAAATTTCTTTTAACTAATACTTTAAAAACGATCACATTATAAACTTAAATCAATTTAATATTTAAAAAACATAAAATGAACGTATTAACATATACCAATATTTTTCAAATCATTCAAATGAAAGCCCTTAAACATCTCCATATAATATAAAATGGACTTACACCACTTTTAAAGAAAAGGGTCATTTCTTAAAATTTCACTCATAATGATTAATTAATTACTAGATATCCCTGGTATTTCCACATTCCGGCGGGTAGGGTATCTTCCAGCTAGCTATGCAGCTGTAAAATTGATTTGTGAGTTATGATCCACGGAATATCAAGACATGTTATAAAGTTATTCATTTAGTTTCTTTGGAAATATAATTTGATTATTACTAATTTTAAACTTTTTCAAATTTTAATGTTTGTTTAGTCTAATTCCTATTATCCGGTACTGAAAAAAAAAACAAAGAAATCGTCACAGATAGCAGCTTGGGGCTATCAGCCTGACAATTATCTTATAATTCTTCTAATAATATCTAATTTTAAGAGTAATACTTTTAAGAGAAATATAGGAGATTGTTTTTGTGAGAAACTATCTCCCTAGATAAGCATATAACTGAAAATCAGTTTCAGAATTGATACATCTTTAAAAAAATCTTTCAAATAATTAAATGAAAATTTCACATTCTGTATCAAAAAACTTCAGAATAATTTATTAAAAAATTGAATTGTGGCCTATGAACTTTATCGGCAAGTAATTGGAGTGTTATTTATAAGTGAAATTTCTACTAATCTTTTTTGTAATGTGTAGTGAAAAATATTAATTCTCTTCAAGAATTAATATTCTTTAATAGATAGTTTGCAATCATATATAAAATTTTTGGACAGTGGAAATTGTTGATAATTCTTCTAGAGAAAGGTAAGGAAGTAAATAAAAATTTATGTTAATTATTCTTCAGTTCCACATGTACTGTAAATGTCAATATATAAAAAAGTTTAATATACTATATACTGTATATACATGCATTTAAAAAATTAAAATAATAAAAAAAAATTACTGAAGCTATTTTTAAATAAATTTTTAGACATTCGAGATGAATTTCAGCTCTTTAAATCTATCGTTTCGATAGATTTTTATGTTTAGATTATGGAAGTCAGTGGATGCTATTGAGATCCGCCACGAACTATAGAGCCCTTGTTATATATATATATATTATATCTTCATATATATATGACAATAGAAAATAGAAAAATAAAAAATTGTTAATGCTTCAAAGTCAGTATTTGATTCATTTATACTTTTATGATTAATTATTCATAATCAGTCATAAAATTTTTTTTTTATAATGAATCTGCAAGAGCAAGATTAAGAATTATGTAGATTATTGAATGTGTTTGTTATTAATTATTAATACAAACTAAAAAATATTAATATAAAGTATATAGTGAAATTACTATAATTATGTTTCTTATTATATTATTGTTTTTTGATGCTAATTGCAAAAATTTGAATAATTATTATAAATATATAGTAGAGATTAATATAGTAGATTATGATTAAATACGTAATAAAAGCTAATATAATTTATATGAAGTATATATCTCATTTAAATAATTAATTGAAATATATTTTATTTCATAGGAATATCATAGAGAAACCAGTTCTAAACAACTTTGAATTTCACAATATGAAATTTAAGAAAACAAAGATATTAAAGAAATTAATTGATAGTAAAATTGTTTTAAAGAAAATGATATTTAAAATAAAATAATATAGATAAGTAGATGACATAATATTAATATTTTGAAATGTTGATTTTATAAATTCAGATGAAATCAGATAAATATTTTATTGTCTTAAACAATAAATGAAATAATATGGAAGAATTCAATAATAATATAATAAATTATGAAAATTCAAATGACAATTCTGTTGTTCTGGACAACAAATGGAATGAAATTGAAGAATTTAATAATTATGAATTGATTTCTGAAAATTCAGATGAAAATACTGTTATAAATAATGAAAAAACTATAATTATAAACACTGAAATAACAATCAAAACAGAAAAAAATGATTTCTTATATAAATGTTGTAATAATGAATTCACAAAATATACTGAATATAAGATGCATCAGAAAGAAATACATAATGATGAATCTCACACTTATGATGCAACTGATAAGAAATATGCAGCATCTAATAATTTAGAAGTAAACAAAGAAATTAATCTAATTGAAACACCAAATGTTTGTGATTATTGTGGTAAAAGATTTCGAAGAAAAAGTGACTTACAAACACATATTTTTGTTCATACAGGTGAAAGACCATATTTCTGCAATATATGTAAAAAAGGGTTTATAACTAGTAGCAAATTAAAATCACATATAAGAATCCATACAGGAATTACTCCATATGTTTGTGACTTTTGTGGTAAACCATGTATAACAAATAGTGATTTGAAAATACATTTGAGAATTCATACAGGAGAGAAACCATATATCTGTGAAACTTGTAATAAAGGATTTAGAAGAAGTTGTGATTTGCAAACTCATGAAAGAGTTCATACAGGAGAAAGACCATATATTTGCAAATTATGTTTTAAATCATTTATAAATGGTAGCAAACTTAAGGCACATTCAAGACTCCATACTGGTGAAACACCATATATTTGTGATGTATGTGGAAAATTATGCACTACAGGTAGTGATCTTAAAACACATCATAGGATTCATACAGGAGAAAAACCATACATATGTGATTCTTGTGGTAAGGCATTTCGAAGAAGTTGTGATTTGCATACTCATCAAAGAATCCATACTGGAAATAGACCTCATATATGCAATACTTGTGGGAAAGGTTTTATAAACAATAGTAAATTATTAATCCATCAGAGAACTCATACTGGTGAAACTCCTTTTGTATGTGATTTATGTGGAAAGAAATGTACATCAAATCATGATTTAAAAACTCATCAGAAAACACATTCAGGAGAAAAACCATTCAAATGTGATATATGTCAAAAAGGATTTATTAATAGTAGTAAATTACAATCTCATCAGAGAACTCATACTGGTGAAAGACCTTACATTTGTGATTCATGTGGCAAAAGATTTATTCATATAAGTAATTTGAAAATTCATAAAAGAATTCATACTGGTGAACGACCTTATATTTGTGATTCATGTGGTAAAGGTTTTGTTGATAGTGGAAAATTACAAATACATTTAAGAATTCATACTGGTGAAAGACCTTTTATTTGTGATTTATGTGGAAAAGGTTGTATTTCTCAAAATGATTTAAGGAATCATCAAAAAATCCACAGTTCTATTAGACCATTTGTTTGTGATTTATGTGGTAAAGGATTCATAAGTAATGTTAAATTGCAAATTCATAAAAGAGTTCATACTGGAGAAAAACCATATATTTGCAATCATTGTAAAAAAGGATTTGTAAGCAGTAGCAGTTTAAAAACACATCAGAAAATTCACACTGGTGAAAAACCATATGCTTGTAATTCTTGTGAAAAATTGTTTACACAATATGTGCATCTTCAGAATCATGTTAAAAAACATCACAAAGAAATTATTACTCAGAAAACAACTGATGATAAAAAGTTGTGTGAAGATAGCTTTTATGAAGAAAACAAATTGCAAATAATTAATTGATTTAAAATGTACAATATTTTTATTTAATATAACTATATAAGCTTGATATTTTAATATACATAATATAAAAGTTAATTTTCAAATGGGGCTAGCAGATTCAAGTGAATTCATGTTTAATAGACTGAAAGATAAGCTAATACTATGTTTAATATTACTATGCTATAAATTATTTTTGCCTAGAAAAAATATATTCTGTAAATCTTGTAGCTTAGAATTTAATTATTATTAAAACAGAATACAGTGGAGCCTTGCAATTCGACACTAATCCATCACTGACATAATGCCGAATTGAGAAACTGTTGAATTGTGGGACAATATTTCCCATATAAGACTATGTAAAATAGATTAATTTGTTATCGGTCCCCATCCCATTCCCCTAACGGGTGAGGTGAGAGATATACACTATATTATTTACTTTATTATATATGTTTTACTATTGTATAACACACTAAATTACAAAATACATTATTTTATACACAACACACAATTTATTAGCCTTTGGGTGTTGGAATGAATTCTTCCAGCAGACACCCTAGCACCCATAATCTTCTCTCTCTGTTGCAAAACGTTGCCACAGTTGTCCTAGGAATGCCATACTGGAATTACATTTTAATTGTTCTACCTTTCTGCACTTTATCTATAATTTTTTTCTTCGTGTCTTTCCTCAATCAAGTGTACTTCTTTTCGGAATTATTCCTCTGGTCAGTTCTCTTTGAACCCGTCCTTACATTTCACTCAAAAAAATAATAATAATTACAAATTTTTACTTTCTGAAAAATGTAGAATTAAAATTAACACAAACAACACGGGCAACACCAAAGTAGCCCAAAAAGAACTGACAAATAGCAAATGACATCACACAATTCCATGTGCCAACCTGTGAAACTCAAATGTCGAATTGCGAGGCACAACTGTATTTATGATCATCCCATTCAAAAGTTCTATAATATTCAATGATTCTTCAGATTAGCAGCAATGAACATTATTATATTTTCCATTATATTTATTAAACTATTCATTTATATTTTTTAAATTATCTTCTTCTTCAGCCCTCTTCCATCTACTGCTGGGTATAGGCATCCCCATCACTCTCCAACTGTCTCTATTTTTTCCAGTGTCCACCATTTGAAATTATATTACAGGGATGGCCAAGCTTTGTGTCATTAAGAGCCATATAGGATATTCTCAAATACTTGAGAGCCTTAGTCAGTTTATTTTTAGGTCAATTATAGCCACATTAGTTTTTCCGTGTAATCTTAACAATGGCTTTGAAATTATTTATTATATATTTCATATGCATTTATTTCATTTAGATGGATACTTCTCTTTACAATAAATAAACAAATTACAAATATATGTTATTTTTAAAATTAAGTAGGTATTTACTCTATATTAACTATTAACTTTCATGCTGTGGAGCCACATTGAAGATACCAAAGAGCTGCATGTGGCTTTCAAGCCCCAATTGCCAATCATTGTTATATTATGTGATAAATTATTATATTTAATGCATTATTTTTTAAATTTAATTAATGTAAGTTGATTAATTAAGTGATAGAACATATTAACTTTATTGATTTTATCAATAAAATAATTTGCCAAGTTTATACATATTATAGTCTATACATTAAGAATTTTCCCTAGAAAAATCATTAAATATGATGACATGGCATTTAAATCAACCAAAGACAAATATTTCTTAGATTCTTTTTATTAATCAATGATGTTTACTGACAATTAACAGAAAATCAGTTATTTTTAAATATTTATAATATAGTAAAAATAAATTATTTAAAATCTGATAAGCCAATTTATTTTTACTCAAATGTTTAATTTATTTTCTATTATATTGTAGATAAAAATATTTTCACATCTTTTTTATATTGAGTGATTGATAACTCTTTTGATAAAATATGATAGTCCTGAAAGAGACCATTTTATATTAATTAATGAAGGACTTTTATCATCAGATGGGAAAGAATTATTGATTTATCAAAATTGTCAATATTATTTGAAATTCTCTCTTTTCTTATCTGTTGTTCAAATGGTTGACTTTCCTTTATAACTTACTCTCACTGCAGAGAAAAAAATTTGGAGACCTTATAACTTGAACGCACCTCGTACAGGTAATCCTTGACTTATGTACTTACAAAGATGATGTAATTATAAATTCTACGATTGGTCAATGTAGTTCGTATTAGTTCAAGTCCATTAGCTACAATCTGATGTGTGGAAAGTAGCCTTTTTGTGTCTAGTTTTCATATTTTTATTTTAAATATAATATGATAAAATGGCATGTAATAATAAATACTGGTAGTGAGCAATTTATAAATTTTCAACATTTCTGATTTATGAGTTCAGTCTAAAAAAAAATCAAAAATATATCATAAATCAAAGATTACTTGTAATTTTAATTTTACTTTGTGAGCACAGTATCAACAGTATACTATTAAATTAAATTAATGAATGAGATATCAAAAATCCAAATTGAATGTATTAATAATTTGAAACAGCAAAATTAACTCCTTAATGAAATAGTTAGTAATTAATAGCATAAGTTGGAACTAAGGTGACTCTATGTAGTTGTTGAAATTATTTTTTCAAGGAAAAATTTTATTTTAGTTTATTAATTGTAATATTGTTTTCTTTATGTTTGCACTAAAGATTACAAATGTCAAATTTATTTTATATATAAATAAATATCTAAAATTAATGATATATTAAATTTTTTTATTTAGCTGGATCCATTAAAAAAACCATACATTGAAAAAGGACTTAGAGTTTTTGGTCAATTGATAATGAATAAAACATTTCTTCTGTTATTTATAAGAACATTGGAATCCAATCGATATTTTTCTATGCGAGACAGGTAATTTAATATTTTTTGTTTTATATGCTTTTTATTAATAAAATAATAATAATAAAAGAATTGATTATTATAAACTTTATATTTTTTATATCAGGTTTATGAAAATGTAAAATTGTTATATAACATAATTATTTATATAGTTTCTTTGTGGTTTTAATTGTCTAGAGTGAATCTGTTCTGTCAGGAAAATCTTTATTCTGATCAATATATCAAAAACAATATGAATTTTGTTCTTTGGGAAAAATACTGTTTATGAAGAGAAGACTAAATAATAATAATTTAGTTATATTTTTTCAATTTTAAACTCTTATCAGATCATTTAATTTCAAACTGTTTTCAAGCATTTCTTTCATTTTAGATTAATGTTGTTTATTTTATTTCAATTATAGTTTTATTACTTATTTACATATATCATTCAAAAATCTATTGTAATACATCACTTACAGCTTTCATTATCATTTTATACATACTGATATTGCATTAAAGATATTATCATTATTTTTTAATGCAATGCAAATAGAAGAGTTTTTTCCATCAACTGTATATAGTGTGTGATTGACAGATGAACAGCCAGTAAAACATAATTTGCAATTATCCATTGTTATACATTAAAAAGAACATTTATTAGAAACATTATTTTATTTATATTCTTACACATATTTTTGTATATTAATGATGTGATTATCTGTGTTATAATTTTGTTTAGTTTTACTTTATTTTGATGCTTTTCCAACATTATTTAAAAATTTCATCCATTTGTGAAACTACTTTGTTATTAATTGTCCATCTGTCTAAAAATGATAAAAAACTAGAGTAATTAAGAGGATATTTTTATTTTTATAGTTTTTAATTTTAATATTTTTTCAAGGAATAATCTCCCCACCAGTTTATATAGTTTTATGAAACAACCTATACAATAATAATTTTACACACAACAAATTCTGGTTTAAATAAAAAAAAATAGTATATAATTTACAACTAAGGATATTATAATAGTTTAGTAGAATGTAATAATAAAATTTATTAAATTTATAGAAAATAAATTAATTTAATGCACTTTCATTTATAGATAAAAAGAATCAGTTTAAAATATTATTTAGAATAAGTATTTATCATAAAACTTGAATGACTGACAATTTCTTTTAAAACTATGATTCAGTTTAATAGACAGTTCTTTAAGAACTTAAATAACAGTTCAATAATAATGGAAAATTATTTTTTTATGAACATACAAATCTATTTTAATATTATTATATAATAATAATAATAATTTTACAGTGGAAAAATATTTTTTTTTCAATATAGTTATTTAATAATGGAGAAAAATATTTTTTTTCAATATAGTTATTTAATAAATTACAAATATGAATTTTCAATATTGTTTCAAAAGTAGATACTCAATATTCATCTTTAATAATTTTATTTAAATCGTCAACAGCTAATTTTAATTAATAGTATGAATTATAATTTTTCATAAGAAAAGTCTTAATAACGATTCTCCTAAATTAATAGATAGCTTAATTAATGATGCTCCATTTTAATAACATTTCTAGCTGATTAAAGTAATATATCCGACATACCTTATTTGCAAGTTGATTTGAATTTTTCCACATATGGAAATGCAACCAGTTTAATTGATATAAGATTATAAATTTAGATTAAATCTAAATTTATTAAATTTATTTATTATTTAGATTAAGAGTATGACTGAATAGATTGGAAATATAATATTTACAAATTATATTCTGATGTCTGAAATATTTCTTTCTAATGATGACTCACATTCATGTCTGTTGCAAATTTTTTTCTATTTTTAAAAATAATAAAAATTAATAGATTTAATTTTTTTTATATATTTAATAAATTTTATCATTACTTTATACTAAAGTACTTATTTGTTAATTTTATAATATTTTATTTATGAAATATTTTATATTTTTGAATAATTAAATCATAAAAACTTTTTTAGAGTAAATGTGGCATCTTTAATAATGGTTTCTTTACAAGGAAAAATGGAATACTGTACAGAGTAAGTTTTCTTTCAAATATTTTTAAGTAGTAATGTAAATCTAATGTTATATCTAGTAGATATGTAAGATATTTTAGTTTGAATATACAATTACAGAAGTTTCAATTTAATATTTTCTTGGTGTTCTGTAATATCTTGAAATTGAAACACAATAGTTGCTTCTTAGGCTTTGGTTCGGTGTTTTTTTTTTTATAAATAATAATCAAACCTTTATATAAAAATATTGTGCACCTTGAATTTCAATTAATATGAATTAACATCTTAATGTAAACTGTTATAATATACGTCATTTAAAATTTAGAAATAATAAAAATCTGAAGGTTAATAAATAAACAAATTAGTTTATTTAGTGGATTTTGATATTTTAACATAAAATATACCAAAGTATAAGAGCTTTTGAAAAAAAATTGCTTTTTATAGAGGTAGTTAAGATATGCATTAGTGATGTGTGAACACAAATATGTATCTAAGTTTACAATGAACTTGAGTTTTTGAGATGTTCAAGTTTTATTTTTAATAAAAATAAAATGAAATTATCTAAACATCTCCTTCACAATACAAGAAAAAAATCACCAGTATTTGAGTAATTCAAAGCGAATATTTCGACATTTTATTCCTCCTGATCTCCCACTTCCCAATGATCAGGTGGACTCCGTCGAGGCGGATTTGAACCACCGACCTATGGATATCTCTACTTCTACAGTCCACCGCTCTACCAGCTGAGCTATCGACGGCTTGTGTTGCATCTTTTTCTCTCTATGCCTTAATTTCGGCTAATCAGAAGCTGCGGATTCCTTGCGGTCGGGATTATTGATGACTATATGTAATTTCAACGTTATATATTTTAACGGATCTATAGACACTTTCGACGCCTGTTTACTCGACACGTAATTTTAAATTCTGTCGGTCCGTAGAAGAGAAATGAACACTATCGATCTGTAATTAACTTCGTTTTTGTTTCTTCATCGCTATTAGGTAATATTATTTCTGTATTAAATTAATGAATTTTATTCATACCTACCTGAAGTCGTTGAAGGATCAGTTAGTAACATATTTTTCTTCTATTACAAATTTGCATTTGCCTCTAACTTCTCTTAACGCAGTTATTGCGGTGTTGCTATAAGAACCGTAGATCAAATACGGGGAAGTAGGCGCTACGAGAGATTTGTTAAGACTAAACGTTTTCCATGTCGAGCTTTTCTTTTAATTAGGAGTATTTATATATATATATATATAAAAGTAATTTATATTTTTCAATATCATTTTTTTTGTACTAAAGAAATGATGTGGCTATTTACAGAACTATATCAGGATATCATGTTTTAAATTAATTTGTTCATTTGTTTAATATCTGCCCTAAGATTCTTTTTGATTGATCCAAACAACTGAAAATAATTCGGACTAACTTGGAAATACTATAAGAAAAATGGATTCTATCTTTCAAATTTATGATTTCTCTTGTTGTCATTGTCAATTATATATTATCTGATGTTATTGTGGAATAAGATGATTTTTTGCAACCATTTTGCAAGTTTTTTATTTCAAATGGTTTTTTGCATATTATTGTAAAGTCTCCCTCTTGTAATATATTGTGCATAATTATTTCCATATGAAAGTTACATGGATAACAACACACATTGCATTCCAAACATACTATTCATATGTCTTCCAACTAATAACTGACTCTTGAACTTTTTGGATGATAGACAGTTAAATAATGTTTTTCTCTGGTGAATTTCAAATATACAGTAATCATACTATTCCATAATTACTTTAGATATAAAGTAATACTCTGAAATAAAGTAGCATTGTTTCATCTCAAATCAGTATCTATGCAAGAATGAGTTTCCTTCTTTTTGCTAATATAGATTTTCATTTTTTGAAATTAGTAAAAATATTTCAACAAAAATATTATTCTATACTTTTTGCTAAAATATTAACATCTTTAGTTCTTATATTTATTTATTCTAATAAACAAGTGATTTTGAAAAATTATTTGAATATTAAATATTTATGTATATATTAGATCAGTGTCTGCCAAACTGTGTACTGTGAGAGGTTTCAGATGTGCCACAAAAGATTTAAAAATGTTTAATATAGGGTGTTTCTCGGTAATAAAATTCAGTCCATCTATGAATCTACGTGATAATAATAATAATCGCAAAATACCGTGACACAAATCTGATATTAACAGAAAAAGAAAATTTAATAAACTTGAGAAATGACCCTCTGCACAAAGCTTCACATTCTGAGCTAGAATTGTCAACATTTTGGATTTTGCTTTGAGCCAATATCCTTGATTAGCTACTACAGCCATTAAATTCTTGTTGCCATTTGGATCGTCGTATCTTTGCGAATTAGGTTTCTCAGCTCTCATGGAAATGAAACAAAAAAAAAAAAAATTTTTTTTTTTTTGTTTTCTTGTTTTGTTTTTCATTTCTATGAGAGGAAAATTTCCATGAGAAAACTAATAGTAAATGAGGAGGTGTATGTTTATCTAATTTAGAGCCATGTCCTTGATATAATTATTTCTCAAAATCAATCGCATCCTTCTCATTAATAAAATTATTATTTATATTACCTACTTATTAATTTCAATAAAATATTATTATTTTATTATTGTTACCTATATTAATATTTTGATTCGTATTAATAAAATAATTTTTTTTTTTCAGATTTTTATTTGGTGTGCCGCGAAACAAATTCCAATGCTTCAGTGTGCCATGAAGTAAAAAAGTTTGGCAGACTCTGCATTAGACGAATAAAATATATTATTATTTATCTTATCCAAATCAGTAATTAAAAATAAATGTTAGATAAACAAGAATCTTTCAATTAATGATAATTTTTAAAATGTAATACCAATCATACTTCCTATTACATGCTAATACAGGTGTTCTTCACTATTTATAAATTGTATTTATCTCAGAATCTACTATTATGCTGAATGCATTTTATGTATTATATGATTTGATTGATTTGTTGAGAGAGTTAAAGGTTTCAACTAAATATACTTACTATCAATTAACTTAAACTCCCATATTGTTTTGATTGATAAAGATTTTGAAATAAATTGTAATCCTCCCAGTTCACGGAAAGCTTATATAAATTTTGGCTGTTTTAAGACTCTTGAAGTCTAGTGAGATTTTGTAAATTTTCAGACCAGAATATATTAAATATATAAACTTGGAATTTTAAAATAATGGCTTAGAAATAATCTTTAGGTTTTTTTCAAAACTCATTAAAAATGATTAATGACAAATAAAATGTTTTTTTATATTTATTATTTCATTTTTGATCCTTTCCACACTTAAATGGAATAAAAGAGTATGTAAATTAGATTTTTCTGTCTGTAAGCATGATAGTCTGCTTATTTATTATCTGATTTGGATAAAACTTAAATATGCTGTTAGGTCATATTAGAGGACCAAGCCTATTGAAAATGTTGAATCCCTCATCAATCTGTTGGTGCACAATTGCTAATTTAAAAAATTCAATTTTTTATAAATAAGTAAAATATGGCACAATTTTTTTATCAAATCATCAAAAATTAGAATAATTGATTATTATTGACCTCAAAAAAGGTCTAAACACAAACAAAAAAGAAAAATGCAAAGTCCTTTAGCAGTCAAAACCTTTAATCAGAAACGTTTTCAACACACTTGGCACTTTCCTCAGTTGCTAGTTTTGTAGTAGCAGCTGAGGAAGGTGCCAAGTGCGTTGAAAACGTTTCTGATTAAAGTTTTTGATTGCTAAAGGGCTTTGCATTTTCCTTTTTTATTTTTGTTTTGTGCAGTCTTGTCGAACATTTATTAGGTCTAAACACAGATAAGCTTCTGGTTTTCTGTAACCTGCTGTATATACACAGGTTCCCCCATGGACACAAATTTATAGAATTTGCACAAATAGTAGCACTATGATAATTTTAAAGAAATAATAATTTTAATTATAATAACAAATTAATTATTATAATTAAGAATTATTATTAAGATTATTATTGACTATTAATTAATCTGTTATTATAATAACAAATTGATTATAATTTATGATTGAGAATAGTAATATGGAATAAAATTGAAGTTCTTATCTATTAAGGTTTTGCAAAAATTGTTCATAAAATGTAAGGATAAGGAAATGATTACTCCATTACAGAATTTGGTTTGAGACTGTTCTGATACTGTGTAGCAATAGAGAAGTAAAACAAAATTGATTTATTACACAGTAATAATGAATCAATTTTGATCATTTTTAGTGCACACAATCATTAGCTGTTTTGAAAATATATGCAAATTTTATTTAAAATGAATTATATTTATATAATATATCATTTTGACAAAGCAGCTGTCATTCTAATAGTATTGAATATCAATCGTTTTCAATACAATTTATCCATAGTGGGTTCCAATGTTGTGTATATATTTTAACAAAAACATGCAAAAAATCAAATAATGGAAAAGGTTGAATGGTCAATTCATCAATCTTGACTGACTAATTATAATTTGCAATAATTACTATAATGCATGTGTTTATGATTGTGGAATTCATGTTCAAAAGCAATATTTAAAGTACATTACATTTGAATAAAATATCAAATGTAATGTACTTTAAATAAGCAAATGCAATTTTAATATATTGTACTTTCTATTGTGATTTCACATTTGTACTCACAGTACCATAAAACTTTTACAAATGTGTATATAATAATTTAAAAATTTTATAAATAAACATAATTGATTGAATTCATTTAATATTTCAATTACACTATTTTTTTGTTTATTCTAGTTTTTGCAATGGCAAGAAATCATTGTAGCACACAACAAGTCACTCTCTTCAGGGACTTTGTCCCGGATAATGTAGAAAGAATTTATGATGCTTCCAGCTGGTGAAAGATAATTTTATTCACTTAATTCTTCTTCAATTTCTCAATTTTTGAGAAATTAAGAAATTTGTATAATATATAATATACAGTATATTATTAATTAAATTACTAGCAATTAGAAATTTATTATTTCAGAGATTTGAATGTAAATATTCAAATATTAATTCAGGATTTTTAGTACAAACTCTGCATCTTGAAATATTACAGCAATAGATTAAATTGTTTTATATTAAATTTGTTGGTAGACAAGTTTTGCTGCTGTTAATGTTTAAAATTTTTGTATAATTTTTGAAATTTTTTAAAATATGAAAATAAAATGGTATATTGTATAATGTGGATAGAATTTCAGTCTGTTAAACTCTTCTCACTATAACTATTAACAGTAATTCTTTCTTTTCTCTAGGTAACCTATCAATAAAGATTGTTGTTTTATTCTATCATCACATATCTTTTATGATAAGTTTATAATCTCTACTATAAATCTAATTTTAATATCTGAATAAAACAGATAAAAATTTATATTTTGTTTAAAATAATAATAGTACCTATGCTGTACTTATATAAGCATTGTATGTTTTGAGAAGAATATTTGTTTATTGAAGCATATTTTTATTTTATGATAATATTTTGTAATAAATAATTAGTTTTGTAGTAATTCATTAATAGTTAATTATTTTCCCTTTAAGATGTATATAGAAGTACTGTATTATAAAAATTTTTCCTACATTTTTCTTATTGAGTATGAAAAAGTGTGTTATCTGTCAATTATTATTAGTAATTTATATTTAATCATCAAGAATCAGTTGACAGATTATAGTTAAGATTCACATGTCTAATGCAAAAAGATTAAATTTGAATAATAACAATCAAATTTAATCTTTTAGTATTATAAATAAAATTAATAATATGTATATTTGATAAATATACTGCTAGAGATTTAATAATCAAATTATAGCAAAGCACGAGGCCACAAATAATTAGCGGTAACAATTTTTAGGATAAATTGTTATAATTTATTTTTTTGTTCCATTTATTAATTTTTCTTTGTGTTTGGTTATAATATGATCATTAATTTGTTTTGTTTGATTTAATATTTGCTTGAGTCAGGTATCTCTTCCTAGCATTACCATTGAAGGCATCGCTAGGGAATGATAGTTGTCGGCTTAAAACATTTTAGAAAAGCAGCTAATGTGCACAGTGGCCTACAATTCAGTTCCTACTAGCAAAATGGTAATTTATGAGTTTGCTGCTAAATTGGAGAGATCAAAACGAAGATACGGGTACCCAGGTTTTACACCAACTTCCCCTACAAAAAGGCAGATGAAAAAAGCTCTGCCCAGGCCGTCCATCCGGCTTTTAGATAGGGCATGATCATAGCTTGAATTCGGTGTATAAATTATCTCTGTCGGTCCGACGGTTGCAGAGATAATCGCGGAGAAACGGGAAAACGAAAAATCGCCGCATTCGTGTACTCGATATTAGGCCGCCTGCAGATTTATCCGTAAGAATAAGAGGGGCATAATGCATACCAAATTCAAGGGAATAAATCGACGAATAAAATGGTGCATAAATTATTGTTCTGTTCTTAATAGATGACGAGGAAATCGCAAAAAACCGGAAAATGGCCGTCGTTTTTTTTTCGGTTTTTGCCGTTTCTACAGCCAACAACAGATCTCAAGAAACCAAAACTAGGAAATTTAGGTAGGGCATGATCAGGGTTTGAATTTGGTGCATAAATAATCGCTATAGGTCGCATGGTTGCAGAGATAATCGCGGATAAACAGGAAAATGCAAAATGGCGTAAATCGTACTCTCGTTTTTTTCGGATAAACCGAAAAAAGTGGCGGTCACTTTTCTACTTTTTCTCGTTACCTATTATGAATAGAGAAATAACTTATATACCGTTTTATTCGTCGATTAATTCCCTTGAATTTAGTATCAATATGCACCACTTTTTCCTACGTAGAAATCTACAGGTCGCCTGATATCGAGTACTGTATCTGGAAACGGCTGATTTGGATTTTCCAGTATCTCCGCGATTATCTCTGCAATCGTGCGGGCTACAGAGATAATTTATGCAGCAAATTCAAGCCCTGAGCATGCTCTATCGAAATTTCCTAATTTCAGATTCCTGAGGTCTATCGTTTTCTCCAAAAATGGGATAAACCGAAAAAGGTGGTGGTCACTTTTTCTGGTTTTTCTCGATTTTCTCGTCACCTGTTAAAAAGAGAGAAATAACTTATGCACCGTTTTATTTGTCGATTAATTCCCTTCAATTTGGCATGCAATGTGCCCACTTGTTCCTACGTAGAAATCTACAGGTCACCTAATATCGCGTATCTGAAAACGGCTGTTTTGGATTTTCCCGTTTCTCCGCGATTATCTTTGCAACTGTGTGGGCTACAGAGATAATGTATACACCAAATTCAAGCCCTGATCATGCTCTATCGAAATTTCCTAATTTCAGGTTCCTGAGGTCTATCGTTTTCTCCAAAAATGGGATAAACCGAAAAAGGTGGTGGTCACTTTTTCTGAATTTTCTCGATTTTCTCATTACCTTTAAAGAAAAGAGAAATAACTTATGCACCGTTTTATTCGCCGATTAATTCCCTCGAAATTGGTATGTAATATGCACCACTTGTTTCTGCGTAGAAATCTACAGGTGGCTTAATATCGCGTATCTGAAAACGGTTGTTTTAGATTTTCCAGTACCTCCGCGATTATCTCTGCAATCGTGCGGGCTACAGAGATAATTTATGCAGCAAATTCAAGCCCTGAGCATGCTCTATCGGAATTTCCTAATTTCAGGTTCTTGAGATCTATCGTTTTCTCCAAAAACGGGATAAACCGAAAAAGGTGGCAGTCACTTATTTTGGTTTTTTTTTCGATTTTCTCGTTATCTATTACGAGTAGAGAAATAAGTTATGCACCGTTTTATTCGTCGATTAATTCCTTCGAAATTGGTATGCAATATGCACCACTTGTTCCTACGTAGAAATCTACAGTTCGCCTAATATCGAGTATCTGAAAACGGCTGTTTTCGATTTTTCCGTTTCTCCGCGATTATCACTGCAACCGTGTGGGCTGTAGAGATAATGTATGCATTAAATTCCAGCCCTGAGCATGCCCTATCCAATTCTCATAATACGGAATTCCTGAGTTCTATCGTTTTATCTTAAAACGGGATAAACCGAAAAAAGTTGCTGTCACTTTTTCTGGTTTTTCTCGTCACCTTTAAGTAATAGAGAAATAACTTATGCACCGTTTTATTCGTAGACTAATTCCCTCGAAATTGGTATGCAATATGCCCCACTTGTTCCTACGTAGAAATCTACAGATCGCCTAATATCGAGTATCTGAAAACGGCTGTTTTGGATGTTCCCGTTTCTCCGCGATTATCTCTGTAACCGTGCGGGCTACAAAGATAATTTATGCACCAAGTTCAAGCCCTGAGCATTCCCTAATTCTCGTAATACGGAATTCCTGTGTTCTATCGTTTTCTCTTAAAACGGGATAAACCGAAAAAAATGACGGTCACTTTTTCTGGTCACCTTTTAGGAATAGAAAAATAATTTTTGCACAAAAAAACATAAAAAACAACAATTTGCAATATTCAAAATTTAATATAAAAAATATTTCAATAAAATAGAAAACAATTGTTTACGGTTTAATATAAAGTATTTTTTCCCATTTCGATAAACATGAGGTTTAATTTTTTTAACATCTACGCAGTGACGTAGCTGAAAACTGAGAGGCCCCCGCACAAATGTCGATGGGGCCCCCCTCTTTTTAATTTATTTCTAATGCTATGTAAACTCTGTAACACTGGGTGTCAACGTTTATTTATAAGAATGTTGAAGTAAAAAAAGCCAACGCAAACTAATAAGGTTAATACGTGAAACTTTATACAGGTGAAAATAATTTTATTATATATGTTACAGGATAAACCCAAATTCAGGAAATACCAGAATTTCCTAGTCAAAACGAGAACGTCCTAACGCTAGTCGGACATTCTAGTATATCCTAGGCCGAATACGAAATGCCGAACATTTCTTATTCAAAGTCCGGAATTTCCAGATTTTCCTAGTCGAAATCCAAAGTAGCAAACAGTTAAAAGAAAAGTGTTTATTTCTCATATATTCCCTCTCAGAGTTCGACATTTGCCAGCAGATATTTCTTTCTTTAGAGCAGGCGTGTCAAACTCATTTTAATTCAGGGCCATTTAATGAGCCATTAAGATTGTCGCGGGCCATATCACATTTAAATTTTTTTCAATTATAATTTGGAGTAAGGATTCAGAAATATAGATAGGATAATTAAAAACATTATATAATCAAACGAATATATTACAAAAATATATAATTATTATATAATTCCTTTTAATTATACATAGTTTTTTAATTTTATTTCTCGCTATCAATCTTTAATTTTCTATTAAGCCTTAAAAACCACATTTTCTGTACAGAAACAAAAGAATTTTCTATTAAGCGTTAAAAATCACATTTTCTTTACAAAAACAAAAGCTTAAATTAAAATTTTATAAATTCAAATATCCATAACTACTTACATTTTTAAAATAAGTTAATAACACAACAAATAAATGTTTAACAAGCCCCTTAGCGCGTTCTTTATATACGACCTTCAAAGAAGGATTGTTTGGAATTTGATCATTATATTTGTCTATCCAAAAAAATATAGGTTCTCATATATGGCTTTGTATTTTGTAAGAAATTTCGTATAAAACGATATAGTCCTGGCAAGAAAGCACTTAATGTGTGTCACCGATCTGAAAGATCAGTATCATCTGTACATATATGTCCGATAAGGCCAAGCGAAAAAAACTCATGCAATTAGATTTCATTAAAATCAAATTAGTGTATCATAATATATGATATAGCTACGAAGTGACAGTTACTTCCTATTCTCTCATAATATATTTTTCTGATTTTCATTTTAGCTAAGAGTGTTGAGGGCCACAAAACATAACGTCGAGGGCCGGATGCGGCCCGCGGGCTGCCAGTTTGACACCCCTGCTTTAGAGAATATCAGCCAGGATAAACAAACCTCATTGAGGAAGGCTGTAATCTGCGCCAATGGAAGTACATAGAGCTAAATCCGCTTTAAATGCACGAAGCATTGTGTATCTAAATTACATCTGTGCAAAAAAGAATAACATTTTATGTAATTCTAAATGCCACAAAAGCCTACCTTGCAAAAATAAATAAGAGGTACCTTATTGTGTTTTTCAACTTTAAAAATTTTTTACTTTGTATTTTATGTTGAACTTCGACTAATAAAAACTCCATTCTTAATTACAAATTATATATTTATAATTAAAAAATATAATATAAAATTTAAATTGAATTCAGATATGTAATTAAAATAAGATCTTTCAATATTAATTCTGATATATAGTTGTAGTCATTTAATTCTTGGAGAATGATGATTATCCCCAATTATAATAATGTTTACAATTATTATATTTTATGGCATATAAGTTAAATTTTTTCCTCACAAAAATAAACTCAAAAATCAAAAATTATTCTGCCTCCAATATACACATTAATTAATTTCGCTGAATAATATACCAATAACTATGTTAATTGTTTGTAAATATTATACCACTAATATCACGTTGCAATGACATATTCAATTGCATTGTCGTAGATAATACTGTGTTATTAAGGTCATTAGATTCCTGAAAAATAATGTGTTTACATATCTAATGGCATTTTACTTTTTCAATTTGATATCTTCAGTCATTATTAAGTTTACTGGTTGAAATTATAATATAATGGAAGATTTATTCATCTATATAAACTTACTATGTTTCTACATTAGTATAGGAGTAAACAATAAAACTTCAATAAATTAAATAGTTTTATTTCCAAATATATTTTACAAAATGAAAATGCATCGCACATAATTGTGTGCATTATATGTTTTAAAATTTAGTATCCTTAAAATTTGTATCTTTTTTTTTTATCTTAAATTAATTGAAAGAAAATTTCTCGGTTATATTTTTCACATATATATAGAATAATTTCAAGAGATTTCATGATAATTCTATTTATAACACTTAATAATTGACACTAAGATAATTCTGTTTAATTCCTTAGGATTTTGTAATCAAGAATAAAATTATAACTATCATTTTATAAAATTTATTTTATAGGTTTTTTGTCTTCACATCCACGATGGGGTTCAACATTCAAATTACTTGGTAAATATTTATAAATTATATATTTATAATTGTTTTAAGTTAAAAATTTAAACAATATAAAATATTATTTATTTTAAAAATATACAGTGGTACCTTGGTTAATGACGGTAATCCGTTCCAGCATTAAAATTGTTAACCAAAACCGTCGTTATCCAAAGCCCGATTCCCCATAGGATTTAATTGAAAATTGATTAATTCGTTCCGGCTTCTTCCCACAACCATAGTAAATATTAAATATGCAGATAAAACTCATTTAAAATGTCCTAAAAATATGGAAAATATCAATTATCTATTATATTTGCTACAAAAAAATTAACATTAATAAAATGAATTGTTCGTGGAAATAGTTTTTAATTATCAATCTTCACCAGAAGGACAATTGGGCTCACTTTGGAGATTTTTTAACAAATGAACCCGTAAAAGAACAGAAAATAACAATGAAATTGCTATTTCCTATCAAGTAATAAAAGTATGGATTATATTCATTATAATAATGTTTTTTATCAATAATTAACACAATTTTTATATTCACAGTATTACCATAAATACAAAAATAAAAAAAATAACTAGGAGCCTGTTATTTATTTTGCAAGATAGGTTGTGGCATTTAGAATTACACAAATGTTATTCTTTTTATACAAACATAATTCAGATACACAATTCTTCGTGCATTTAACACGGATTTAGCCCTATGTACAGTACGCACTTTCACTGGCACAGATTGCAGCCTTCCTCAATGAGATTTGTTTATTCTTCTGAATATTCTCTAAAGAAAGATAATTCTGCTGGCAAATATCGAAAACTGAGTGGGAATAAATGAGATATGAAGACTTTTGTTTTAACTGTTCGCCACTTCGGATTTTGACTAGGAAAAACTAGAAATTCCGGACTTTCGATAAGAAATGTTCGGCATTTCGAGTTCGGCTAGGAAATACTAGAACGTCCCACAAGCGTTAGGACATTCTCGTTTTGACTAGGAAATTCTAGTATTTCCTGAATTCGGGTTTGTCCTGTAACATATATACAAATTGTAAAATTTTTAAACAGATCTACATTGATTTAAATGAAAGTAATTTTATTTGGACAAAAATAACAATTAAATACATCAGAAGATATTAAAGTTTACACGCTGTTACGAAATCGTTCCGAACATTTGGCATTTTTATTTGCAAATTCTTCTATGAGCAGATTGATATTGTTTTTTAGCTCTGTTGCATTCTATGGATAACATAGCTAAACCCGCTAATTGCACTTGCGTCATTAAACACATGATTAAATTCTAACAAATGATACGCATAATTTGATTTACTTGTATAAGATTTTAAACTTGTGTCGTATAGATGCATATAGCTTAGTTCGTGGTAGTTTGCCACTTTCGAGTGCACTGCATTACACGTACTATAGCGCTTTAGGTTCTCGTCCGGGTCTAGTCCCGGATTTTTTCGGGGTATTGGGCCCGGCGATCCCCGTCCTTCACCATCCAGCCCCTCTCCACGGGTGTGGGTGCAGCCCGTGGTCAGTGGCGTAGCGAGAGGGGGTAAGGGGGTCTATCATGCCAGGGTGCCACTCGCAGAGGGGCGCCAAATTCTTATTACGAGTATATTCTATATATTATATATGTTTTCCACCAAATTCTTATTACGAGTATATTCTATATATTATATATGTTTTCCGGAGGGGGCACAAAAAAGGTATCGTACCCCGGACGCCAGGTATGCTCGCTACGCCGTTGCCAGTGGTTGAAACTGTCCCCGCCCCTTAGTAATCTTCCTGATTCGCGTCCGGGTCTAGTCCCAGATTTTTTCGGGGTACTGGGCCCGGCGATCCCCGTCCTTCACCATCCAGCCCCTCTTCACGGGTGTGGGTGCAGCCCGTGGTTGGAACTGTCCCCGCCTCTTAGTAATCTTCCTGATTGGAAAGGGGGCGTAAAATATGTAAAAAAAAAACTTAACCGTAGATTATAAATTTTATCATTTATTTTGTGAATCAATATGTAAATGCTAATATTCGAATCTTATATCAATAAATATTTGCTGTATCTCCTTGGCTAATACATATCTCATTGATATATATCAGGCATGATCATGATATATATTTATATAAATTCTAAATTAAAAAAGATGGCAATCATTGTAGAATATTGTATTCCAAGGACGTTTGTGTGTATCGAAAGTGGTGTACATGTCTGTATCGTATCGTAAATAGCGATATGATTGATTGTGTTTAGGTGATTTATCTTGAAAAATAAATGCATTGAGTAAAAATTTGTCTATAAAATCGTCCATAAGTTTTACTGTAGTTTCAATAATACATCAATCAATACGGGATTAGTTTTAAAATTGAATAGAGTAAAATCATTAATTCGCGATTTTAGTTTAAGTAGTAATATTTTTAAAAGATGTAAGTCACTTTCAAAAATGACTATTTTGGAGAAATTAAACTTCGATAATTTAGCAATTAGAGAATTACCGATTGATGTAGAAGAAAGGAATTATGTTAGAACTGTACATAATGCTTGTTTTTCACGTGTGCAACCAACTCCAGTTGAAAACCCAATAACTGTTGCATATTCAGTTGGAGCATTTGAATTATTGGATTTACCAGAAAGTGAGCTAAAAAGAGATGATTTCTGTCAATATTTTTCCGGAAATAAACTGTTAAAAGGATCTCAAACAATGGCTCATTGCTATTGTGGTCATCAGTTTGGATATTTCTCTGGTCAACTTGGGGATGGTGCTGCTATGTATGTATAATGATTTGTTTTTTTTATGTTAAATTAATAAAACCAAGCCAAGAGCTTTATCTAACATTAGTCTTGTCAAAAAGAAAACATTGGATAAATTGTTGTTGACGAATTTTACCAACACATTATATAAATAACTTCTATTCCCAGATTGTGTCTAATGCAATAGTTTATCTATATTAAGATTCATGCATTTATTAGCCAGCAATAATAATGAAAAATAAAAATTCTTTAACATTTATATGGCATAATTTTTTAATAATTTGCTTGATTTTAAAGGCTATGTTTTATTTATTTAGATTAAATAAATCATTGTTTAATCATAAACTATTGATTTTGTTGGTCTTAATTTTATTATGATCAAATTTCATTACTGAGAACAGAACTGAGTTTAACATTGTCTATGGGAAATTGATTCTTGGTTTTAAGAGTTCATTTCAAGAAAAAATTGACTTGTAAATAGAGAATTACCTGTATATTGAAATTGCAAGCATGCAGTCTCAAATTTAAAATATATCTTCAGATGTCCACACAGCAAAGATCACAATGCATTGTCTTGTTATAATCAGAAAAACCAATTAAAATTTTATAAGAGAAACTGATTTATTTATTTATTATTTTTTTTTCTTGATTTTTATTTTATGGGAGACCAACATATCACTGGATGAAATTGTAAAATTGTGCTTATTCTAATATGTTGTTTATTGTTAATATTGTTTGAAAATAATTTTGAAATGCAAATATAAATTTTATAATTTATATTTACCAGGTATTTAGGAGAAATAATTAATTCCAAAGGTGAAAGATGGGAAATTCAATTAAAAGGTGCTGGTAAAACTCCATATTCAAGACAAGCAGATGGTAGAAAAGTTTTAAGATCAAGCATAAGAGAATTTTTATGTAGTGAGGTAAATTAAATTTTAAAATACTTGTAATAATTATATTTATGAACTTTCTATGCATTGTACAGTATAAACATAATAAAAAAAGTTTGTAAGTAGAATAAGAAAATTTATTAACAATAAATATTTTTTAGAAACACTAAAGTTAACTAATATTGAATTGATGACATCAGAAAAAATATTAATTTATTAATAAATGTTATTCATGTGATGTCTGACATATTGCATATTCAAATGAATCTAATCAACTTGCTAAATATAACCCTTGAGATACACAACGGAAATTTTAAATCGAAATAAATTTAGATAAACTATACAAATTACTAAACCAATGAGTGGCGCCATCTATTTGTGAGGATCGTGAAGGGTAGGCGCTGCTAAAAGATGTCGGGATGCCAAAATTGGCTGAATTTCGATATATATATATATATATATCAGCAATAATATCTCAGGTTTAAAATATGTAATTATAACTAAGAAAACAAATGAAACACTTTTAATTATTTATGAAAATGTCCTGCCCTAACTCTAAGAAGTTCTTCGTGTTCATAAACAATACCTTGCGAGAGAGAATTCACTTTAACTTTTTTTTCTATTAATCTTTTGATTTTGTTATTGAAGCACTGTATTAATAAAAATCAGATATGAAGTTGCCACAAAAACAAGAGAATAGTAGATAATACATTTATATAGAACTATGAACATACATAAGCTGCAGAGACTGGACTGTCTCCAATTCTTTGGAAGTATCATCTGTCTCTGCCATTTCAATGTCTTCACCAATCCTATTAAGTTGAGGAAGAAGTCCAAATTGGTTCTAGGACCTCATTCGTTCAATTTGATATTTTCTTTTTATTAGGATTGATAACAGGAACTGTCATTTCTGATGTTTACTGTTTTGTTTATTAAGATACCTGGTCGACTTTGGTGTCCCTCCTGTCAGATATGTGAAACTTATTTCCTTTCCAAGGTATTGTTTATGGAAGTGTTATGTAAACTTATAAATTTAAATTACTTATTTATGATAAAGGTTATTTAATCTGTTCACTGCCTTTGCCGTGATAAGACGTCAAAATGGCAGAACAAAACATGATAAAAAACAATAAAAAGCGATATAAATAAAATTCAATCCTGACTTATTCAGTGGAGCTATCACAAAGCGGTTTTTTTTGTATTTATTGAGTGAAAATAGGTGCCTCTGATGATGGGTCCTAAATTTTCCGATTGCCGAAATTTCTTTTTTAATTCCATTCTAAATATAGAAAATGTGAATGGATTGTATTCGTAGAATTTGGATTATTTTTCATTGAATCTTATCGATTCTGCTTTCTGTTCTATCATATTTTAGTAATCTTATTTTGATTTTGGGGTGAGATAAATTTATTTTTGAAATTTTAAGCAAAATATTGAATTTTACTATGATGAACTGTAAAATTCATAAAATTGAAAAAATTTTGCCGATAATACAAAAATTTGGATTAATACTGTTAAAATATAGAATATTTTTACTTATTTGGTCATTTATTGCTTTACTTTTACAGATAATTTTGTAAAATACAATAAAATCGTAATGTAAACAACCCTAGGCAATAAAAGGGGGCATGGCACTTTTATGACAGCCAGTTGTTTTGCGGGAAATTGCAGTCAAGCCTACTTTACCGCTCTGCTTGTGGTATTGGATGTAGTGTGTCAACAAATTATCTCAAGGCCAATTAGAATAGAGTAGAAAATGTTATAGCTGTTTATGTAGGATTGTGGATGATTTTCGTATATGTTATGTTTTTGTTATAAATTCAAAAATTTATAAAATATTAAAGTAAATATTATTGAAATGAAAAATCATATCAATAAACATATTTTATAAAAAAATGACTATATTTTAATAA